>CM034152.1:445912823-445937774 GCA_019776745.2 Taxus chinensis | reverse complement strand
CCAGAGGGACAACGGGCGACAACAACATGCGAGACACACATATACGGCAAAGCGTACATGCCAAGCCAACCTATCCACATCTTCACCGATATCAGTATTCACAGCATGCCCCATTTAACTGCATCTAATACACAGCACCATCGTCTCTTGAGGGGGGCCCCAAAAAGACGAGCCAGTTCATCACAAATTCTATCATGAATAATATATCAATCTCATAGTTACCTCCAACAAGTACCACAACTCCTATATCAACACCCACAAATTCGTAAAAATCTACAAGCTCTTCTAGTGCTACCCATGGTGCTACTCAAGAATCATCCCCATATTTAACCAGTGCAGTGAATTACACAACCATCTTAAACCATGGATCATACACTCGACATACAACCCTACTATTGAAAATAATTATATTTGCTAAGGGAAAAACTCATGACTAAATATGTAAGAACCTGGCACCCCATCCAAAATATCTATATATGTCAGACAAATTGAGTCCCCGTCAAATATCTTCAACAAATAACCACTATCCAACCATCCATCTAGGACCTTGGGGGGAGGGCCATCTATTTGGGATAGTTTCTTCATCAAAATATTCTATCACCACCACTCTAAAATAAAACCAGAGGACCTGTCCGGCGAAGACCCAAAGAGAAGCGAAGGGCCGAAAAAAACCAAAGGAGAAGGAACCGCGGGGGACTGCGAGACGCTTGCGCGAAAGACAAAAAATTCACACTCCATTAGGAACTCTCTCCCACAAATCCGCCATTGGTTTCATATACTGAATCCTTCATCACCTTATCCAAGACTATGATACCTCCACCATTTAATCTTTGACCACGAGCATGTAGAGCGAAAGGGTTTTATTACATTCATCTATGCATATCATCGTGTCATTGGGCATGACATATAGAAATGTAAGGCTCTTCAAACCATTATAAAAAATCTCATAGAAGAAGATGATATTCTCATCAAAGATACACACCATTCATCTATATTCATGCCACACCCAAATGAATACCCAAACAAGAGCAACAGCTGTCCATAGGACGGGCAATATATCCCTTCATCGAAACAGGTTAGTCAACATACACGGCACCCAAAGGCGAAACGTTTTTTAAAGAAGGTCCTCTTCTTTTCATAAATTCCATTCATGTTACCACTCACTCTCAACCCCATGAGTCTGAATCATCCACCCAAAAAAATAGATATTTATCATCACTTCTCCTTCAAACAATCCTATCGTATCTCCCTCAAAATTCAAGGCTAGGGTATTTATTTTAGCCATTCCAAGAACCCAAGGGAATTTTGCATTAGAATAAAACATCGTGAAAAATATTCATTAGAATCCAATCAAAATTTCCCTTTATGAGTTTATCAAATCCCTCCTCACCATCAACAAGATCTCATTAAAGCCTTACAATGCATAACAATCACAATTGATGAACCCCAACCTTTCATGATCCTTGTTGGATCTCTTACAGCTTCTACTATTATTTTCGGATGATATGAAATTACCTAAAAATTTACCCAAAGGGTCATGACACTTCCTCAGTGAACCATCATTTCAATGAAACCTTATCAAACAATCCAGATGAAAATGGGTTGTAAAAAGACATCTATTTCATCCCACACTTCACAACTAAAGCTCCCGAACCCTATTTTCCAACACACATAGCGTACTCAATATTTTAATGAAACTGTTGCACTTGCATTGGGAATGGTTAACCTTACTATCAACTTGTGAGAAGAAAATCCTTCATGAACTATTTACATGTAGAGGGGAATCCAAATAAAAACATCTTGCTTATACCCATGTATTGTGCTATGTTTGGTCACACCCTATCATGTATTAATATGACACAAAAGGGGAAAAAAAAAAACAAAACCACACTCCCCGTCGATCTTCCTCCTTTCAAAGCATGTCGTATAACCTACAAGCCAAACTATGTGCTCATCCCAAAGTAAGACTCATCTTCTGAATCTTACACTATTTTTTCTGTATCACTACATATAATTTACCCATTGAAAAATCCTTTTACACCATGATGCAACATCTCTCATTGAGGGAGTATTAACTCCTCACACTTAATTCTCTTCCTACACCTAATCAATTGGGTAGACCCAAAAAATCTCCCATGTATCAATCTAACATTTAGAATATCATTTCCTTTGGCCCACCTTACTTACACACCAATCTTGTTTACAGTATCATTGATCAACCTTCTTCCCACGATGATAATCAACCCCACACTAAGATATACACCATTATATTTGATTTCTTCTACAAAAATATTTCTCCTACATATATCTCCACCATTTTGCATGGAAGATATTTAGTCTTGAAAACTATGAACAAGGCATGTGTGATCTTGTCCTTGATCAATCCCACAAACCCCAGGAGAAGTATGTATTGGGAATAAAAGATAACTCCACTGACTATATTGCAAATACTTCTTCTGGATCCCCCATGCATATAGATCCATCATATCATTCTTCACCAAATGACCCCATGGAAAAATATGACACCATGTCCCTTCCTTGTAAATTTTTTAATATCCATGATCACATTGGGAACATCACTATTTAATGTTCAGTGAAACTATGTCCCATTCCTCTGAATTTCCCCAACATGGTAGGGTAGGATTACCATACTATCAACATTCTTCAATGCAATGATGATGACTCTATCTTTTTATACATGGGGGTGGAATATTATCATCTTCATAAGGCCTTAACTCCCAATTCATCCACCCTTATTAAAAAATCCACCATTGATATCAACATAGGGAGTTCGTAAGAGCCCCACATCCTTAAATTCGACCAATCTCTTCATCCACAAGAGATAAAGGCCTTCACCACTTTCTTCTCCAAGTATAGACATGAATTCACATAGTTAGACAAATAATTTCTAGGCCTCTATCCTAGAATCATCATCCATAATATCCTCATCACCCCTAATGCCAATCTAGTTAAGAAAACATTATGTTGTATGCTTCCTCACGTATCCCTCCTCGTTAAATAAAAATTGCAACATATTCTTTTGGAAAAATTTATCCAAGCCATCGATTATCCTCAATGATTTTTTAACATCATACCTATTTCCAAATCCTCTAGGAATCTTCGCATTTGCATGTATTTTCAAGACTTAAATCTTACTTGTCTTAAGGATGGCTTACCCCTTGTTAACATACATTGATCATCTCTCAACCTAATTGTTGAATGAACATCTTTCTCTGATATAAGCCATTAATCTTATTTTAAATCAAAACCGCAATAATTACTTCATATCAATCTAGCTAAGTGTGTGTTTGGATTTCTAAGTGGAAAAATCCTTGGCTTCATCATTTCCATAAGAGGTATTGAATTTGACCCTACCAAGATCAAGGCCATCCTTGAGATTCCTCCTTCTATAAGTATAAATGTACTTCATAGTCTTAAAGGAAAAATTCAATCAATCTTCCATTTCATCTCACAACTTTCCGATCATTTCCAGACTTTCCATCATCTCCTCTAAAAAGACACCCACTTCAGGTGGGATAGTAATTATCAAAAGGCCTTCAATGAACTTAAAAAATATCTTCTATCACCACATTTGTTCATGTTAACAAGTGAGGGGGATACATTCTATCTCTATATCTTATCCACTAACCATGATCTAGGTGCCATGTTAGCACATGGAGAGGAGTAGGACAAGGAGCAGGTTATCTATTATATCATTTACACACTTCACGACTATGAAACCCACTACACTAGGGCCGAAAATTTGTGTTTTACCTTATCAATGAAAAGACATACATCATCACTATTCAACCCCTTTAAAACCATACATTCTAAACCCTATCACAACAATATCATCACTCGATGGATCATTATCATAAAAAAGTTTGACCTAAAGTTCATCTACCAAAAATCAATGAAGGTCCAAGCTATCGTTGATCATCTTGTCGAAGCCTCCTTCCTAATAATCACCTCCCCCATGATAAATTTCCAAAAAAATCCATCAACACAATTGATCGTGAGTATTCTCCCCTTAAAATTATGTTATTCTTTAATGGTTCTAAGTGTCTACAAGGGGGATGTATTAGCGTCATAATTATTCCTCCTTAGGAAAATCCTATCCTCATCGCCTGTAAGCTCAAATTTGTGTGTACTAATAACATGGTTGAGTATGAAGCCCTTATCTTGGGCCTCCAAACCGCTATCATGATAAGATAAAAATCCTTGACATCTATGGTGATTTCCAACTTATCAGTAATTAAATCAAAGGTGTTTATCAATGTAAAAATTAATTCCTCCAAAAATATAAGGACATCATCTATTTTCTCCTCGAATTCTTCAATCAATACACCATCCAAACAATTCCTCATTCATCTAATTGCTTTGTAGAAACCATAGCATCCCTTGAATAATGCAAGAATCCAAACTCTTCATTGGTTTACATTGCATCAATCAACCATCCCATACCAATTAGTTTCCCCATATCAATCTCATTGAAACCAATCAATTTGATCTTTTGTATACTCAGTTCTTCAATTAGGTATCTCGATCCAAAATTCCATTTGACATATGGATCAAGACTAGTAGGAGGTCCTTATTTTAACACCCCAACCACTATGTTATCCTTGGCAGCATCCTTTATAAATGTGGGTTTGATGGTATTTTACTACAATATCTTAAATCCAATGAATCTATCTAAGTCATACAAGAAGTCCACGACAACATCTTTGGTGGACACTTTAGTAGTTTGGCTATCCCCAAGAATTTTATCTGGATGGCATACTATTTTCCTACCCTCAACCAATATTGTTATGAATATGTTAAAAAAAGCACCAAATTCCATCAGCAATCCAATCTCATTTGTATCTCTAGTTGGGCCTTACATCCAGCTCAATATCTATGGCCTTTCTCACTATGGGGAATCAACTTCATTGGTATCATTAATCCACACTCTTCTCAACATCATCATTCCATCCTCACCATTAATAAACACTTCACTAAATGGGTGGAATCCATTCTACTTGCATCTTCCAAATATAAAAAGTCATCAACTTTTTCTATCAACACATCATTTCTTGCATCGACGTTCCTCACAAAATCATCACGGACAAAAAAAGGTCCTTCAAAAAAATGTATTAAGAAGCTTTACAACACCTCCAACACCAATCTTGGATTCTCTTCTCCATATTATCCACAAGCTAACAACCAAGCTAAATCTACTAATAAAATTCTTCGCAACATTCTTTCTAAAACTTTTGATAAGGTAGGTGGAGATTAGCACCTTTATATCTCATTCACTCTTTGGGCCTATCAGACTAACATCTAAACTTCTATGGGAGATACTCCTTTCTCTCTTCTCTACGGCTCTAAATTTTCTCTCCCTCTTCAATTTCAAATCCCATCTTTGTGTAGCTCTCTTCACGATCTTGTCTCTGACAAAGATTATTGGCAAGATCATCTATCACAACTTGAACTATTACAATAGTTCCTCTTAATCACTCTCCAACATCATCACATATATCAATAACATATCAATTTTTCTTACAACAAACACATCAAAAAACAAAACCTTAATGTCAGTGACCTTGTCTTAAAGGATAATTAGAATTGTTGGTTGTGGATCCTAATAGTGACGGGGGTTGCAAGGGAGGATTTTCCCCCCTTACAAGGGGTCCGGTGGCCGTGTGCCCCAATGGGGGGTTTGGGGGTAGCACCATCGTAAGCCACATTTTATATGTATTTATGCATTGTGAAATTTGGACCATTCCTTATTAGGTCACAGATCTAACATGTGGTTTTCTATGTTTCCCTGAAATGATAAAAACCCTAATATCTTTAAAGGTTCATTATGTATGAGGCTCATTGTATCAGTGGTGTCACTGAGAGAGAGAGAGAGTTTGGCTGGAATGAATAAAGGATTGGCTATTTCTAGTGCACGTCACCCATTTTGGGTGAACCATGTTAAATTTGTGTCTCTGTTTTATTGCATTCTTTTTTGTTTTATGTTTTCTACATTATTCATTACATGCTTGTTTATCTGTACAACTGGTATAATCCTAACAAGAATGTCACTACTCTAGAAAGGATCCAACGTGGGAAGTTTTCTCTGAATTGGATTGTACCATACATTATCACTCATAAGTATGGGTCTGGGGCTTATCGCTTAGCCTCCCTTGATGGTAGACCTAAAACAGAACCTCTCAATGACTTGTACTTGTGGCATTTATATTGTTAAAAAATCTACCAATGTGACTTTAGTTCACATTAACGATCTCCTTTTCATCATTAACCTTCTCCATCTTCCATCGAAATGATTTGGAATTATGTGGTCTTCCATCACTATCCTATATGAGACGTTGAATATGGGCACCACCATGGATCTTACTCATAGCATATTCCTTATGGACAAGTTCCTACCTTCTAGGTTGGAATCCCAACAATCCTTACATTCATTTCCTACTTATCTACCTACTGGAACCACAAGAAGGGTCCATATGTGTATTTTATACGCATTTTTTCCACTCCCCAAGTGGTCTACTTGGTCATCCTTAGCTCCGTCATAAAATTCAAAAATTTATGGATGCTCATGCAAAGATATATTACCTAGAATATAGACTTCTCCCTCAAAGGAAATCTATTCATATAAAGTAAATAATATCAAAAACTATATACTGATTCCTCAAAGGAAATTTATCACATATTTTATCTGTCAATCTAAATCAAAGGTAAAAAATCCAAAGTAAAAATCCCTAATTATAGAACACTCCCTCGAAGGATGGCTACTTCATCATATCATGGTAGTAAATGATTCCCACATTTATCAACCTTCAAATTATCAAAAGAAAATAAATCAATCCAAAGGTAAGAATCCTAGGAAATATTCCCACATCAATCACCTTTCCCCTCTAAAACTAGACTTCCCACATTAAAAATTGTTACGTAGTCATAATATGAGATGGGGCATAGACCTAGGAAAACCACCTAAGGAAAAAATATTTCCTCCATACACAAACCCCTACACACAAAACCCTTTTCATGTTTATAATAGGTATATAATCCCATCTTCAATCTTCCCCTCATGATAATAAATAAATTTATATGTGACTAAATATTGTTAGTTATGTGTTAACTCTTTCCTTATGGCTGCAAGAGCATTACTTTTTTTATGCTCCTTCTCACATTTTACATCCAATCCAGTCCAAAAGAACATATCCCATGCATATCACCTACTATGATAAATTTTTCTTCCTACATTTGGGTCACCGTGACGAGGTCGTGTTCTATTCTTTCCTACCCATCATGTCATATCGCACCCACCCACATTGAACATGACTTTACATTATTATATATGTTTATAATCTATCATATCCAATTACAATATCTCATCTCATAGCCAATCTAGTTAACACATCTAGGTCTACACCACCTCAACACAGTATCTAATATAAATCCATCACATCATTTTCATATCTAATATAACACATCTAATTCAATCAACAAAATATCTAATCTAGATACGTCATATCAAAATCCATCACATCATCTAGATATAAATCCATCACATTAATTTTGCTTCATATCAATTAATCAATACACATCATCAATACCCAAATCAACATATATATCCATTAAATCATTTTAATTAACATAATCATAATCCATCACATATATCTAATCTACTCATCCATTTATCACAACACATATGATACGTAATAAATTCATATATATATATATATATACATATATCATCTAAATTTATGTACATATGTGATAGGTCTCAATTGGGATCTATCTGCATCAAAATATATGCATCAAAATCTCTATATGAGGTTCACCCACTATTTGGTGAACACAAAATCTGAGACTGCGTCTCTTGGTTAAGGACCCTAACCTCCTTTCTATCCTCCCTACCCACCATCTGGACCAAGATCATGTCTAGGCTCTATTACACACTTTTTACTATCTTTGAGGATCACTCTTCAATCTCGATCTCCTCTCACTAGGCACATGTGCCACAGTGTAGCACAGATGCATCAGGTAATCTCATCACCACTATGCACTCATAATGTCACTACATCCTCCTCTTCTAGCTCTTGGTGCTATCCTCCATCCTCACAAAACTAGGAGGACCCATCTATTTGACAAACTCATCTATACAACTCCCTAGGTCACTCCACCTATCACCTCTGATATATTTATTAGATCTTTGTATCTAGATTTTAAGGATTCTCTCTACCTCTGATACCTGTCTCTTTGTTTGATAGCCCAGTCTCTCTTTTGGTGCATCGTATCATGCTCCTAACAAGATGCATCTATCTCTTCATGTAATTATGTTATCTTTGTCACTACACATACATATCCCTCCTCACCTCCTTAATCTCCCTCCTCACTTCCTTGATCTCCCTCCTATCCTCCTACCTGTGTTTCCTCATCATCTCTACAGTCTGCCCACTATTGAGTCATCCAATCCATATACCCCTTTGCAACCCCCCACGTCATCCTTCATCTATATCTAAATGACTCCTCCTATCTTCACTAATGGATCCACTATGATGAGAACTAGGTAAGTCCCTCCCTACCTCATCACACCTATATCTGATCTGGTGCCTTAGGAATAGTTGTGCGTACACTACTATGAAACTACCTCATCACTCATGGAAAATGTATCACCTCCACCATGTCATTGGTCTCTTATCCTGTACCCATCTTAATCTCCTCATGACTCTATGAGTTTCATATCTACATCTAGGCCATGTGGGGATACCACTATATATAGCCCCCATCTCACATCATTAACCTCAAGACTCCCCAATCTCTCTGTATACCAATCATATCCCTCTCTCTCCCCTATCTCACATGATGCCTAATCTATCTCTCCACTACATGAATCCAACTATCAATGTTATGTGATCACATGTCACCCATGAAATCCCTATTGGAATCACCACTACTATGTTCTCATACGCCCAACAATGCTATAGAAATCCCACATCTAAACTATGATCTCATTTTTGTTACATACATCCATATCTCATGATACAAATGTGCCAGGAGAGGCCACCCTAAATGAAAATACAATCATGTGCTTAACTATGTATACCACTACTATTGCTAAGGCCCATGAGAATCTAACCCCAACTAAATCTTGCAATGCATAGCATGATATCACCATCATCACAAAGCATATTAGCTGCTTCCGCAGCACTGGCAAATGATAATTCATCTCAATATGAAAATCCATAGACACAAAAGTGATGTGCGGGGCCTCCACTCCAAACAACTATCCTAGAGTATCTCCTTAACCCTCATATGTGATAGGAACTATAAGTTCCCATTGGATCACCAATCTCAAAATACAATACACATCCTCAAATGTTATTTTCATCTCTTCTATCCATAACCAAAAGGTACTAGTCATAGGTTCCCATCTCTCTATCAATGTTATAATAAGCCTTGTATCTCAGGGTACCCTCTGATAATGGCAGAACCTTCCTAATCCAAAAGTATCCAAATTATTCCACTCGGCATCTGTAACATCAGCTCTAATCATCCCCAATATGGTCGGGACTCTATCTCTCAACTATAAGGTATCTCAGGCCTACAAAATAACCAGAAAGCACCCATCAATTCAAAAACCATCCAAATCTATCAATAAATTTCCAAATCTACCTTTTTGATGCCAAACCTAGTTGGTCGATGTTTAATTTTCCTAGTTCAATGGCGACTATTCCTAGCCACTGCCAATTGGCCTTGGATGCTTATAAAAAATCCAACAAGTTCAAAAAATAAAAAATAACATAAAATAAACACAAAGCTAAGTTTTCAACACTTACTACTTTCCATGACCTCTAGCACTTCCTTCCACCTCTGTTGGAATCCATTTTTGATCAAATCTCAAGGTTTTATATCACTTATAGATCTGGTCATCCAAATTGTGTTCATTAAATGATCCTTTTCTACCATCTCTGTCACTTTTATATGCACACAAACCTAGTCATCATCAACCCCCTAGTCATTGTTGACCCAAGCCTAGTCATCGTCGACTCACCCAATCACCATCAAATCATCCCTATTTTCTTGTCTTCTCCAATACCCTCATCCAAATAATATTTTTTTCCACTTCAAAATTATATGTCATGCATAACACACCGTTCATGACCTCACATGGCTTATTTGGTTGTTTTCTCCTATTTACCTATCTTACACATACTTAATCATATCCAAAATTACACTCTATGTTCATCTCTATGTCCTTTTCAAGACACCATATCTCGCCTTAAGTCCACCTTTGAGGAAATGTTTCCTTACTATCCCACTAGGACACATAATTTCACTTCCTCATATTTTAAGAATAGTGCATACTCTTTTACCCCGTATTCTATTAGACCATTCTCTTGACCATACTCACATTTTTGTACATACTTTTGATTTTTTCCTTTGAACCATTGGTCTCATAGCTTACATATCCATATGATTGGATTTCCATCGGAATCCCTCCATATTGCAATGATATTTTCCAATTCATCGGTCTGTAGGACATTAATTTCACCTTCGTTGAGGTCGTTTTATGTTCCCTACCAATGTATCTCCAAGATTACTACCATATTGTAGTCATTTTTATCAACTCACGGGTCCGTAGGACATTAACATCACCTCCATTGAGGCTGTGTTATATTCCCTATTGATTTGGTTATAGGATTCCTACCATATTTCTTTTATTTTTATCATATCCTTATTAGAATGGTCATATCACTCTCCACTTAGGGCATGTTTTTATAATCTTTACATATTTTTCTCCCTTTCTCTATCTATATCTATCAACCTAGTAATCAATTCTTCTTCATGTCATCCATCCCTAGTTTGAGGGGGAACATCTCAACCATCTTCTATCACTTCTAGTTTTTGTCTTGCGGCTTGCTTAATGAAAATCACTTGACAAAAGGGGAAAATGTAGACACCAAAATTTGGTTCACTTGTCACCCATCCCATGTTCACTCCCCTCTGTCTTCATTATCCACACTTACACCCATGTCCTTATCCAACATCCCATTTTCCTCCTAAATAAAATTTATTTCCCTCTAATTTCTATTTTCATATCTTAATCCCATCATCATTTCATTTTCCCTAATTATTCTTATTATCCCTAAAATACACTTATTATCTTAATCACACTCCTAAATCCCCCATTTTTCCTTTATAGACTCATCACCTACCCTCATTTAATGTTTTCATCCCTCTAACCACTCTTTCTTATCCCTATGCAACCCTAATATGCCAAACCGACTTCTAACCCTAATCAACACTTAATAAGACATCATCCATCATGCCTTGTATCATCACCATAACCCAAACCAATGGTTCCCCGCAGCTGACGAAGACCCTATCAAAGCATTGTTGACCCTATAATACATAATCACCCCCTCCTCAAAGAGGATGAAACTTTGGAGAATCAATTTCTAGCAATATTTTACAAATTTATTTTCTTCTTATGAGTTACCATCAACATCTTGAAGCCATCTTAGATCCCTTTCTTATCATTTTTGGAGATCTGAAGCTTGGAATATTTTTATATACCTATCTTGTTTTAGCATTTCTTCATTAGCTTTGTGGACCCATTTTCCATTTGGAGCTCTGCCATCATATCATCCATTCTTTTTTCTTTCTCACAGTCCATTTGGCACTTATCAACCATCACAAAACCCTAATTCAGCCTCAGTCTCCATCAATTATTTTCTGGTCACCTTCTAACTAATATTTATTAGATCTTTTCCCTGCATTATGTCCCACTACCATCAATTTATCATTCTCTGAAACATTAAGGTTTAGTTATCTTTCTATCCTTATTGTCTTATATCCTATGATCCCCATCCTTTTGGAAAATTCATCATTGACTACCTCTAATTGCCATTGACTTTATCTATGTCATAACCACATTTTCCTACAATATGTATCCTTTCTATTTCCTACACCTTTATGCCTGAACTAGGAAATCATCAAAATTCAAATATGTGTTCAAGATCTATTTTTTTCACATATTTTGATCTTCTTTGTTACAGTTGTTGAAAACTCTTTTATCAATTTATCATTATTTGCATTATCCGATCTCTTTGTTATCTTCTTCTTAATGTATTTATGTTCTACTCATTTTATGCATGTTATCCATCACTTTCGATCAATTTTCTAAGTAAGCAAGTTGGCATCCTTCCTAGGAAGTTCATCACTTCTCAGGACTGGATTTAGTTAGGCATCCCACCATATAATCTAATAATATTTTTCTTTTTTTGTTTTTCTGTATGTTGTGCAAGTCTTAAATCTCATTACAAAAAGGATGTATTTACTCATCTTCCATCTCCATCCTTATCATACATTTGAGGTAGCCTTAAACCCTCCCATATTTGGATTTTCTTGTTTTCTTGCATACTATTTCATTAACTTGGAAAAGGAGTGGAAAAATATTCAAACATAAGAATATCTCTAATTTTCAAAATTAGACCCAAAGATCATACAATTTCCTTGAAAAATATATAAATTTCTCATGCATTCCAAGCATGATGAACTCTTCCTGGGATGCGAATTACATGTAGCCACACAGAAAAATACAAAAGAAAACTTTTGACCTTTTCATGAACTCATACATATTGAACCAATAAAAGAATACCATTTGTAATTTTAACTTGAGACTTAACTGCTAACTCTCACAGACTTCTTTGATGATAAGACACAAACATACCTCTGAATACACACTTAATCCTTTAGAAGACCTAATAGATTGATCAAGATCATACCTTGACAAAAATTAACCAACAGAGATTCAATTAACATCTAAGAGCACAAAAAACCAATACCCATGTTTCCTTCATCATATGAGTTTTTTCTAGAATCCTAGAGAAGACACTCCAATAAACTTAGGAAACTAAAACAAAATGTAGTCATCGAATGATCCCAAGTACTCTATCCTCTCTTTGTCTATTTTTCTAATACCATTTGAGAACCTCTCATTATTTTTAGATGAATTTTGAGGTGTGATAATTTCATCTACAAACCCTTCATCTTGTGATTTATTACCTGATGAACACATATGGCTATCTTCATTTGCTATTAGTTTTAGCAGTCATCTATGACTTATATTAGGCTTTCCAATCCTGGTTTCCTCCTTCTTTATCTTTTCAACACTTTTTAGCATCTTGTTTGAACTAGATTCTCCTTTGACTATCTTTGATCCTTTCTCCTTTATAACATTTACACATACTACCTTCTTATCATGCTTTGACTCATCAGATATTATATTAAGCTTATATTCAGCCTTATTGATCTCATTTTCATGATCAAAATCATTTTTTATCCATGATACTATTTGGATTTTCCTTTTATTTATCTGCATGTTCATATTTCAAGAAGGTCTTGGCTACTTTAGATAATGATCTATTTGATTTAGGTTCCCACACTTTTAACTTCATTTAACATTACATACATTCATCTTTAAAATCAACCATTCATCATACATAATCAAGTGTGAGCTTATTAAGTGTGTTACAATCATTTAAAAGTGAAAGAGATGAGAGAGAACACAATAACACTAGATATGAAATGGAAAACCATAATGGGGAATAAAAAACACTAAAACCTATGCTAATATTACTAAAAACAAAGGACTTGCAAGAATATTACACATCAAGAAAGATTTATTTAGAGAAACACCCACTTCACAAGGATCACCCACCCCTATTTAGTATAACACCCACTATATAAGGAGGATACTACCCCCTAAGGTGATAAAGCACCCACTCAACCACTAAATATAAAGATAACTTAGATATTGTTTCTCCCACAACAAATTGTGATCGCATATTCAGATCTACACACACCAAACCATCTCAAAACAAGCTCTTCTCCAACTCACTCAAATATGCTCCCTCATATGTTGATTAGGTCTAATGACCTTGAAAATCATATCCTCTATATCTATAAAACCTTAATACATCTTCTCATATCTTTCCTTGACCCCTTCTCACTCCTTATTCCTTCTATAGCTCACTCAACTCCTCCTTCACACAACTAGTCATAATGATCTAACATAACATGCTTTATATACATGATTAATCTTGTAAACACCTCTAGGTAGGCCATGACCATTAAGGTTAGTCATAACAATAATAAAATACATCTAGGAAATCATATAAACTCACTTGAAGAGAACTCAAGGGTAGAAAATATCCCAAACAGCTCATAAAAGAACAATGAGTCAAAAATAGGCCTAAAACAAAGTTTATTCACCAATGAATTCATCATGACCTTCAAGGGCATACTCTATATTTTTAAGGCTTCGAACGATTAACACAACCCAAGGATCACTTATTAGTATAAAAAAATATCTCATGAACATTTGCATCAACTATCTCCATCATGAAACACAACAAAAATCAAGTTATCCCAATAAGGTCTTCCATCACCCAAAAATAAATCCCCGAAAATGAACGAGTTCACATAGAAAAACTTATCATCAAGGCTCAAGTAACATACAAATGGAAAGGTAACTGAGTATAATTTATTAAAAAACATAACCAATACTTCAAATATCAATAAACACATGGAAAAAATCATGAGAGATCTGAAAAACACCTTGAACAACTAACATGTATAGGTCACATGGAGAAAACCATTCAAGCACTCTTGTTTTAGTCACCTATCTTGAGAATCTTAATAGGACCAATTAGGCCATTATGTATTAAGTAATAAATAACATCTCTAGAAAAAACCAATGCTTCAAACACATGATTTTAGGTGTCTAAATACTATACAATACCATCAAATGTTGCAACAACATGTAAAATAACTCATCTCAACTCAAGTCTCCATGACTAGGTTTTAGCCCTTAAGGTCAAAAGTGGTAAGGTGACTTGGAGGACTTGTATCTTAAAAATTCTCCATTGTACCTTCCTAAAAATTTCCATGGATATCTAGTGTTAATTAGATATTTTTTCAAGCAAAAATATGAGGTTCAACCATAGTACATGGGATTAAATCCCTCCTCAAAGATAGGTGAGGCTACTTTTTTATTACTAATCTAAAACACAGTGGAAATAATAAATACAATATTCATACTATTCTAACCATTGGGGTTGGGATTCCATACTAGGTGAAGATGTTGCTGTTTTTTGAAATGGAATGGATCGGAAAGGAAATGAGGGGAATGTATTTTCTTTCGAGTAAACACAGATCAAGAAATAATCATACGAGTTCTAGATATCAAATGTAATGTTTGAAATAATTAAAATAATCGAGAATGTTAAACAAAGAATAGCTTAAGATTCTGAACATGAGAACAATATCTTAAGAGAGATGAATCTCACAACACAAAGTTTGAGAAATAGCATCAGTTTTTATTCCTCAAATGATTAAAAGAAAACACAAAGTTTTTATTCTTCACAATAGTTCTCAATCTTCCAAAAATCTCAACCCTTTGGAATGCATAAGTATCCCTTATTTATAATAAAAAGAGTTGAGAGAAAGTAGGATAAATCCTAGGAAATAATCTATTAATGAGAGACATATTTTGCTTGACTCTCACGCAAGAGATCAAGTCAAAATTTTCTTTTTATATGATGAAATGAAAATGAAAAATACATTTCGATTTTAGGATTGAAATGACATGAGACATTATGCCTATTTTATCTCATCATCTTTGTCTTCCTCCAGCAAAGTCTGCTTGTCTTGAAATTACTTGAACTTTTAGATTATGCCTTGCATCTCATCTTCATCAGGCATGGTACAATGGTCACTCAGGATGTCACACATTTCCTGAGTATCACTCGTGTTACCAGGAAGTTTCTTCAGTCTCTTGTTGAGTTTCCTCAGTGTTTCCAAAGAATGTTCAATCTTCACAAACCTATCAATGATTTCTAGGCTGAAGCCATCAGTTGGTTCGTGCTGAATTGATTCTTGGATATGCTTTTAAATATCGTCAGTGGGTAGAATACTCAAGCTTTCATTCAACACTTTAGTGTAGATCTTGATTACCTCTTCTTCTATGTCATATGTGCCATCAACCAATTGATCTCTTGATTCCCTAAATTTCTACAAGATTCATTGAGAATATTTATTCTAAATCTAATGGCTTTGGTCAGTTGAAAATTCATCCCCATGTGGAATGATTCCTTCTTCAAACAAGACGCGGGATGGAACATGTTTCAGCATATTGAGAGCTTTAAAAGTTAACTCTAGGTTCCTAACTTCTGCTAAAAAATCATAATCCATTTTCTTTCCATCCTTCTTTATATCCTCCAAGGATTTGTAAACTTCCACAATGTCATCAGTGACCTCTTTCCCTAGTAGGAGTAGCCACTGAATCCATTCATTGAGAATTCTCCCCTTCTCATTAATCTTCTCAATCATGGGTACCGATGAGAAATCGAACCTGATAGGAGTAGAGGATGATGGTGTTAACTCAAGAGGCTTTGAGAGCTTGAGTAATACTTCTATCAACTACTCTACTTTTTCTTTTAGCTCATCTTTGCTTTCCTTTGTTTCCTTTAGCTTCTGGCACAACACATTCATGGCATCTTATGCATCCTGTTATGCTCCCTCCATTGTTAATTTTCTTAGATCAACCCTTGTGATTTGATAATCGGTGACCATTATATCATCCTTGGTTTTTTCAACTGTGGGAGTGGAAATTTCCACAAGTTTATGCCATGAGGCATCCACTGAAACCGTTGAAACTGTTTTGGGTTTCTTGGAAAACTTGGTAGGAGTGACCTTGAGGGAACTAAAATCAAAGGCTGGTAGGGGAACTACCACCTTCCTCTTCCTTAGGGTCTGATCTATTAACCATTGAGGCATACTGGAATAATTTTCTCCCATCGTAGGTGTTACGGTCACATCTTTAGGTGGAGGAAGGTTTGCTTGTGGAATGGTGACCATTGCGAGTGTAGTGTCCTTGGAAATGGACTTAGGGAATGAAGGTACAGAAGGAGGAGGCATATCCATGGTTAAATTGGGTCAACTGGTGAGAGGTGAGAGGCCAGAGAAGATGTTGGCCATGGCTGAGGAACTTGTTGAAGAAATCTGAGGCAAGGAAGGATTAATGGGAGGAGGAAATTATTCTGAAATTAAAGCTTGAGAGGTAAGAGGAAGACTTACCTCTGATGAGCTACAAACAAAAAGGGGAATGAGAGGTTGACCAATCTCTTCTCCTGAAGGAAGATTTCCTTGTTCTGGTGGTGAAGGTGAATCAACTGTCTCAACCATTTATGGGATAGTGGCCAATGATGTGGTCACTTTCTCTTCTCCCTTTCTGAAAAACTTAACCTTTATTAGCCTTTTGGAAGATTCATTATCCTTTTCCTTTTTTCCTTTGGAGGTTCCCGCTTCCAAAGTAGATAGCTTTGAAAAAATATTTTCTTTATAACTCATTCCCCAAGAAACGAGCCACGCCTTAGTATGGGCAAGAAATTGAGCAGTTCTTCCTACAATAGAATCTTTCTCAGCAATGGACTAATCAATGGCTGGGAATACATAATGGTCTTCATTCAACCCATCATACGAGGGCATCAAGGAAACTTTCATTGTCCATGGTGCCTTCTAGGATGTCAAATAGATCTAAAATCTAAATCTCTTCAAGTGTTAACTTGTTATTGTCCTTTCTTTGGATGGCAACTTCATCTCGAAGATCAACCCAAATTTCTTCTACACTGAGCACATGTAGATATAAGGTTCCATATGACTTAAGGACTCCTTAGAAATAAAACCCATCTCTATGCTTCATGTGATTTTTCAACTTATCATGCATCTCGTGCACTAAGTTATTGGATTTAACCACTGTTGAGCACGTGTATCTTACGATGGAAATAGGGAAGGAGATGGCAGCATTGTGCTTACTCTATTGGAATTTGTGAAAATCCAACAATTATCTAACCAAATCCATTAGGATCAACTTATCACGTAGGAACCTGGGAAAATGGAAAGGATTACCTAGATAAATGAACACCCAGAGGTATGTGAACTTCTTGAATTATAATAAAATACAATCCCATTTCGATACTTCATCCCATGCCTCATCAGAGACTCTTCTCTTCCTTAAATCAGGGTTCAACATGCAGATGTTTTCATAAAAGAAGGTATCATTCACTCTTATGAATTGATCCTCAAACCCCTTCATTATCAGCTAAGGGAAATACTAATATATATGTTCTATTTCCCTATTTCCATTTGCATACAACCTTGGATAATTTCTCTTGCCAACTACTGCATAGGTGATGTATGATGACATATAGAACTTGCTAGTAGTCAAGACTGTTTTCAACTAGGAGTCTCTCTCATCACTTATAAGACTGATCTAATCGTTTCCTTGGCCATTCTTCTTTATGATGACCATGAATTGATACATCCACCCTTGGAAGTCTGTCGACTCAGGGAGTCCAAATAATCGACTTAGTAGGGTAATGATATCAATTATTTCAAGGATGAAATCACTCCTAGGGAAAAACTTGGGAAACCTAGAGATAGCTGGTTTGGCCTTGATTAAGATTTTTTTGTTTACATGCCTGATGTAATCTTCTTGATCATTGTCCTAGGCCTTCTACGCTAATTGAAGGTTTAAATCAACATATTCTAAAAATTTGGGCAATCGTAAGAGGTCATCAAAGTAACCCCCGTCCAACTTCAGTATGGTTTCTCCTTATTGATTTCTCACTGAGTGGGAAGTTGAGTCATAATTGAAAGCACAGGCCATAATGAACTCAAGGCATTGAGCAGACATTATGAATCCTTCTGTGAGAGGGAGTCAACTGCCAGCTATTGACTTCATCCAAGGAATTTGAGAAGAATCCTTTATTTTGTTCTAAAAGTCTTCCATGTCTATATTACCAAGCTCTGTGTCTCAGATGTTGTAATTGCAATCTATGTAGGAAGGGGATTCCATCTTCTAGTACTTGTACTTCATCTTTCCTAACCTGTCTGACTTATCCTTAGATTTTCTAGGATCTGAAATGAGAAGCCTTTGAACAAATAATGCCTAGATGAGCTCTGGTTGAACAATTGGGCTTGAAAGCTTGTTGAGCAACCCTACAGACCCGCCGCACTAACCAAACTTTAGGACCAACAAAGAACTTCCTGAAACCTGACACACTGCAATGTATATCAGAAATTTGGTTGTGTCGAACACCCTGTGAAACCCGACCAAAAGGTGGAACTCAGGGGATGTTAAGCAATTTTTGAAACCTGATACAAGTGAAAACAAGATGATGTTGAGCACTTTATAAAACCCGATAGACTGCGGAGCCAGGATAATGTTGAACACTTCATGAAACACGATACAAGTGGAGGTTAGGGGATGTTAAGCACTATGTAAAACCGAATAGACTGCGGAGCTAGGATGATGTTGAACACTTCACAAAACCCGATATAAGTGGAAGTCAAGGGATGTTAAGCACTCTGTAAAACCTGAAACAAAGGCGTCAAGTTTTTGAGATTTCAGAACAAATAAAATTCCTACCAAGTTCACAAATTAGGATTTTAGATTAATCTCAAAAACCAAATAGAGTATATCCCATGGGAAAAATATGAAAACACCCAAAGGGTGAATTCCAAACAAGATGTTTCACAGGAATACAACAGGAAATGAAGAAAACAACCCAAAACCCTAAACCTAGAGGGAAGAAAAAGAATAAAAATGCCAAAATAATATCTCAAAAACAACCCCAAAGACCTCAAAGTGGAGAGAAGAGAAAAATACCTTCAATAAATTCAAAAAATGGTCAAATATGGATCACGAAATTGATCAAGAGGTCCAGTCAAGTTTGGAGGTCAAAGGAACATGCACAAAAAATCCACGCAACGAAAATGTACCAGGTAAAAATGATGTGTAAATTCAAACTATTTATAAATCCCTATCATAATTACACCTCATCTGAAACATGTGCTAACTACCCAACAACTCACCATTAATGCCATGTCATCATGCTTGGAGTGTCCGAAAACCCGATACAAAGGTGTTACTATCAAATCAGGTTTTAGGAAACAACTGACCTGAAACATGAGGTGTTTGGATGTTATCAAGTTCCAAAAACCTGACATAAAGGATCATTTGGGTTTCAGGTTTCGGGAACCAAGAAACATGGAGCATGCATTTTTTAAGGTATGTTCTGATGCTTCTTAGTTCTGATAACCCGATACACTGGCTTGTAATCAGGTTTTGGGTTTCGGGAAAAAATTGACAAGAAACATGAAAGGATATGTTTCCATGTGATGGAAACCTAAAAAACTTCAAAATCTCCTTCAAAGGGCATTTTTAGGGGATTTTTTCAAAAAAATTCTATGGTTATCTCAATTTTACTTGAAATCACTAAAAACAAGATTATAGCTTGCTCCAGTTGGGGAATTTATTTGAGACATCAAAGGAAGAGAACTCATATATCAAAAACCTTTATCCATTGGGCTATGGAGTTTGAAGAAGAAAAACCAAAAACAAAGAAAGAAATAAATAAAATAAAGTAAACAGACAACAAAACATAAATTATGATAAAGTGCAAGAGAGCATGTTGCATTACTGATGGAACAACTTCAGATGTTGACCACTGAAAGGTAAAGGGAGCAACTCTCCATCCAGATACAACAGATAAAAGATATTTTCACCTTTCATCTGATGTATTTTGAAATGATCTTTCCATAAGGAGTCAAACTTACCATGCATCCCTTTCTACTCCCTTCTCTTGTCCTAGAGAAGTACTAGATATCTGATCTAGAAATCATGTTGCTTTGATTTTTTGTCAAATATCCTTTTGAATTTTCTCTAATGATCTACAATGTGATCCACCACCTTACTCCATTCTTCTTCTAACCTAGCTAGGTACATTATCCTTTTCTCAATGGAACTTTGAAAAGTTTCCTCCTTAATTGCTTTAGCCAACCGTAAGGCTGGCAATTCTAGAGAAATAGGAATCTCAGTATCAATCCCATACAATACATGTAATGGGGACATTCCAATAGATCTCTTAGGAGTAATCCAATCTACCCATAATGCATCATATAATGCTTTGTGCCATGTCTTCTGATTCTCATCGACCAACTTTCTGATTATGGTCACCAGGTTCTTGTTGCTTGATTCAGTCTTACCATTGCCTTGGGGGTAATAATCAGATGAATGAGCCAATGCGATCTCAAAGCCATAAAAAAATTATGTCAACTCATGGGATGAGAAATTGGAAGATTTGTCAGCAATGACCTTGTGAGGCACACTGAATCTAACAATTATATTCTCCTTGAGGAAGTTGCACACAGCTTCAGAGGTAGCCTATTTGATTGGAGCGGCTTCCACCCACTTGGTGAAATAGTCCATGGCAGTGAGCACATAATGATGACCAGTACTAGAGGTAGGATTCAACACTCCAATGAAATCAATTCCCCATTGGCGAAAAGTTTCTTCAATCACCACTGGTTTCAAGGGAAGAGCTACCAGCATAGGATGACCAACGAAATGTTGACAAGCTTCACACTTGGCTAGCCATTCAGCTGAATCTCGAAAGAGAGTAGGCCAATAGTACTTGGCCCGTAAGATCTTATAAGCCATTATAGTGGAAGAGAAATGTCCTCCACATGCTAGATTGTGGAAGGACTATAGTAACCTTACATGCTGAGACTTATCAACATAGCATAGGAATACACCATCAATACATTTTTTATATATACCATTATCCCACAGAATGTATCTTGCAGACCTTAACCTAACTGTCCTCTTTTCTTTTTGGCTAAAATGTAGTGGGCATTCACCATAAGTTTAAAATTAAGTAATATCTATGTACCACTCATTAGTTGTGCTTACAAAAATCACCATCGGCAATTCTAAAGAAGTACCTTCAGTTTCTTTGCATTTTGTCTCGACATTTTTTCCGTGATCATTTGGCACAGGCCTCTTCCCCGTACCAAATTGGTAGGTCTGATGTCTAGATTGTACTCCTAGACTTTGGCTACCCAGTTACCCCATTGAGTACCCAACTCCTATTGAGTCAAGAATGATTTAACTGCAGTATGAGGAACAAGAATGAGAGTGTAAGAACTCAACACATAATACCTAAAATGCTTCACTACTCTCACTATTGCATAAGCATGCTTTTCAATTTGTGACATCTTCAATTCATGTTCCTTTAATGGTAAGTTGATAAAAGCAGTGGGAGCTTCAATTCCTTCTTCATTCTCCTGCATCAAGATGGCTGATACTGTATGTGCAGAAGCATAGCTGTACATGATCAAATATTTTTTGAAATTCGAGCACACTAGGATGGGAGTGTGAGCAATCACTCTTTTGACTTCTTCAAATGTAAGCTTCCCTTCAGTGCTCCATTGAAATGGATTTTTACCTTTCATCATCCCAAGGATATCCTTGGTTTTATCAGCAAAGTCAGGTATAAATCTTCTTAGGAAATTGACCTTCCTAAAAAAGGAGTGCACCCCAGTTTTACTTATGGGCAGGGTAAGGCTTTGGATGGCCTTCACCCTTTCTATGTCGATCTTGGTTCCTTCTTTAGTCATGATATGACCCAGCAATTTTCCTTTTGTTACTCTGAACATGGATTTTTTAGGATTTAATGAAATCCCATGATGCCTACACCTTAAGAGTACCTATTCCATATGATCATAATGATCACTTCACTTTTTTGAGAAGACCGTTAAGTCATCCAAATACACAACTATGACCTTTCCCATCAAATTTTTGAAAGATAAATCCATAGCCCTTTGAAATGTGGCTTTGGCATTAATCAAACCAAAAGGCATCCTCCTGTAAGCAAAGGTTCCCCATGGGGTGGTAAATGCCATTTTATGTTGATCTTTAGCAGCTACGTCAATCTGATTATACCCCGAAAATCCATCAAGCATGGATAAAAATTCAGATCCAATGACATTCTGTAATACTTGGTCCATGATGGGCAATGGATAATTTTCTTTCAATGAAGATTGATTGAGGTTTTGGAAATCAACACAAATCTGTATTTCACTGTTCTTCTTTCTGATGAGAACAATATTAGTAACCCAGGTGGAATGATGGATTGGAAAGATAATCCTTGCATCTAACATCTTATGAATTTTAGAAAGGATAGTCCCTGAGATCTTTGGGTTGTAATGCCTTTTCTTCTGCCTGTAGGTTTTAACCTCACGCTTTAAAGGAATTCTATGTTGCACATCCTTGGGCTTGAAATACTTTAGATCCGCATATGACCATGCTAGGACATCCATATATCTCTTCAGGAGTGAAGAGAATCTTTCTTTTTCCTCCAGAGAATAGAATTTACTGATGTTTACCATCTGTGGTTGATCAGTGGAGCCCAGGTTAACTTGATCTACCTCTAATGAGGAATCACCTTCATCTTTCCTTTTATCATAAATGAAACGTTCATTCTTGTCAAACAGACCTTCCAGAGAAACTAATCCCTTCATAATCTTATTGCCTTTAAGCTGGATGAATTCACAATCAATTTCTTGATATGAATTTGAGATAGAATCACGAAAATATGATTCTGATCCTTTAAAATAAAGCTCACTAAAATTATCAGCTTTCTTAAGAAAAGACAATACATGTTGATCATCATTAAATACTTGCCAATGTGTTAAATTATCTAGAACACTTAGATGATATATAATCTCAATGGTATACATGTCCTGTTTGAACTTTGGGTGAGGAAGGAGAAGAGATACAGATATGGCTAAAGAATCAGACTTATCATTATAACCTCTTAATACTACCTTAATGGAAAAAGCATCAAATCATTCTATGTTGTCCCAAACCTTGTTCCTGTAATGTCTTAGCTGATCATTTTTTACCTGATAGGTCCCCCTTAGTTCACAATCAACTTGGCATCTCCTTGCACTTTAATATTTCAGACTCCTTTTTTTCTTGCCATTTCTAACCATGATAACAAAGATTTGTATTCGGCTATGTTATTAGCATTATCAAACTATAACTTAAAAGAAAAGGGAAAAATCTCAAAATCTGGAGATATAAGAACCACGCTAGCACCTAAACCAGTAGTTGAACAACTCCTGTCAAACTCAAGGGTCCAAACAACGTTAGGATCTTCTTCTTTGAATTCTATAGAGGGCACCTCATATGTCATGAAATAATTACCCAAGCCTGCATCTTCAAAGATAATTTGAGCCTTAGGATCATCTGATTTAGTGACCAGGTACTTTGATTTTGCTTCGGGGTAAAGGACACGAGGAAATCCATTTACTGAAATTTTATCTTTAGTCCAATCCATGTTGATTTCTCCTCCAATATCTTTGTAAAAACCTCTTCCTAAGAGAATGCCATAAGCGGCTGGGATATCAGCAACCAGGATAGTCATTTTCACTCTCTTTTTAGGGAAGGAAGCAAATGCAAATTGTGCATCCTTGATTTGGCCAGTCAAAGGGACCTATTTTGTTTCCATAGAATAACACCACCCATAAGATTTAGTCAAGGTGATTCCAAGGGCATGAGCTACTTTTACAGGCATTGCGTTATCAGAGGCTCATGAGTCAATTATATAGTTGTTGAGTTTAAAACCATTTATAAGTAAGGACAAATAAAACGGTTCGATATTTCCTGAAGAAGTAGTAGAGGTCATATTACTCTGAGGTAAAGGCTGAGTGGGGCTAGGCAAAATGCCTTTTGAAGATGAAGGAATAATAGCCTTACTTCTAATGAATTTGGCAAGTTTCTCAAATTGCTCAGGGTTGGAATGCAGGTACTCAACTTCCAACATTTGGATTTTGGTTTTCTTTGCATAATCAATGATGTTGAAAGCAGTATACGAAGGAATAATGGAGGGATCAGTTATGGTTACACTAGTCTAAGTTGAGGTACTGGCCTTGAGAGAAGGAGACAAAGAATTAGAAGATGAAGTTACCTTTTTAGTTGTCTCCTTTTCAGTTTGCGCTGAGATGGGAGAGCCTCTTTTAGCCATAACTGTAGGAGCTTATTTA
>CM034152.1:445812429-445912324 GCA_019776745.2 Taxus chinensis | reverse complement strand
TTGTCTGACATGGAATCATGATTAATAGGAAATTTTTGGTCTAATTTTTGGGAGAATATGGATACTAAACTTAACATTTCTACCGCATTTCATCTACAGATAGATGGGAACATAGAAGTGGTAAACCATACCTTGGTTCAACTCTTGATAGGGTACAATAGGAAACATCTTAGGACTTGGGATGAGAATTTGGTGTATAACTAGAATTACTATAATAGGGAAGTTCATACTTCTACTAGCAAGACTACTTTTGAGACATGTTTTGGTTATTTTCCTAAGAGTGAATTTGATGTTTTTATGAGACTACCATGTAGGGACAATGTGAAAGTATATCTACGAGTCCTGAAATTTTAAAGGTTCATTGAAAATATTCAGAAGAGATGACTCCAGGTATAGGAGAGGTTAAAAGAGTCACAAGAAAGGTACATAACAAGGCATAATCATCATATGACTAAGAATTCTTTCCTTATTGGTGACAAGGTATGCTCTTAATTGAGTAGATAAAGACTGTAGGGTAAATCTAAAAATCTCAAACCTATTTGATATGGATCATTTGAAATTTTGGAACAAGTGGGTAAAAATGCATTCCATTTGTATTTTCTTCCTTATATGAGAATATATTCAGTCATGAATGTTGAGAATTTACATCTCTTTGATACCTCTATTGAGTATATTTCTCTAGATAGTGAATTGAAATTGTAAGAAGATGTGGCATTATAGGGTAAAGAGAGGATAACACAAAAATGAGTGTAAGATAGGTAGTTGATTGGGTTGAAATTTCAATTACCTACCAAGGAAAATTTATATTCCATAGAAGATGTGGGGAAGAAATTTCATCACCTAACCAGTCCTTAATTATTTTATGGACTTAAAATCCTCAAATTGGGGAAGTGTGATGCAAAAATGGGTCTAGAAGTACCCAATTCTATGTGTTCTCTTATTGGAACTTGTAGTGCATTCCCTCATCATGTTCATTATTCTAGAAAATAGTTAAGTAAGGATGATGGTGATTTAGACACCCTTTTATGATGAAAAATGACTTTATTTTTTGGTTTTGTGTGATAACTATGTGATGGCTATGGAACTACCAAAACTTTACATAGTAACTGCTACAAAACCATTGCAGTGGTGTCATAACCACCCCTGCAGACAATCCCAAAATGAGGAATCCAAATAGTTATAAATGTTTGGGCTTCTCAAAACAGTTCATTTTTCCTTCCTTCCATCCTTGGGTAGAGAAACTATAAATGCAAGCATGTTTACTCATATAGAAAAGTGGTTTCAAGTAAATTCAAGTGTGAGTAAAGGAGAAAATCTAAATTATTCTTTTTCATTCATAGACAACTAAGTTCTTCGTTGTTGAGGATTGTAAGAAGGTAATACAAGTAGAGGGAACTTGAATCCTTATTTAAGGCCATCCATTAGCAATAAACTTATGTTGAATTAGAGATTTACATAATGAAAGAGGATAAATTTCTCACCCACCTAGAGTTTCTCCCAAATTGGGTTTCTCCAGAATAAATTTCTTTTATCCTTGTATTTTATCTCTCCATTTCAATATAGTGTGAATGTTTCTTTCACAATATATTGATAACAAGAATATTAGTTAGTTTAATCATTCATTATCACTAAGATATGATCTATTTATTGTACAAAAGAGGTAGTTTACAGATCAATTTATCTCCTTTTTTAACACTGAGGTTGGAAGGAAATTCTCTAGAATTCAAGAAATGTGCAATATCTGAATACCAATCATTAGTGGTATCAACAAACAATATTGTAGGAATGTTTTTTAAAGTATTGTCTTCTTTACCATGGTCCTTATTCTCTACAATTAATTGAAACAATCCATGACCTAAAACTAAATTATTTGGATTGATTTCAAGGTCATACTCTCAAAATTTTGAAATTAAATTACCTCTTTTTGTGAGAAGTTATTATTTAGTAATAAATACTTATTTCACTAAATATGGACATATTCCAGTGAATCTAGACTCCAGCATTACAAGTTTGGATGAAATCTATCTCTATTTTTGCGTATATTGGATTCCATTTTTTTATATATTGGATTTGATTATTACTATTATTGGATTCCAATACTATCATTATTGGACTTATTCAAGTTCTAATTTTTTATTAGTGGATTCCAATTTCACTATTACTCGATTCTAATTTCACTATTATTGGATTCTAATTTCGTTATTATTGGATTCTACTTTTTTTATTATTGGATTCCAATTTCACTATTATTGGATTCTAATTTTGCTATTACTGGATTCCAATTTCATGAATATTGGATTCCAATATTGGTATTATTGGATTCCAATTTCACCATTATTTGAATCCAATTTCTAAATTCCAATTTTTTATTTCAATTTTTATATTTTAGGATTACTATTTTGTTATTTTTAGATCCCCCCACATAATACTAGCACCCACTAACTAACATAAGCCTAGCATTCGCTAACTTACATAATCCTAGTGGTCGTTAACTTACATAAGAGAAGCTTCCTCTAGGTGAAATTATCCTGGTGGCTAGAAATTTACACCATCCTAGAGGTAGTAAGTTATGTAATCATACCCATTGCTAAGCTACATAATCCTAGTCGTCACTAAGTTACATCAACCTAACGACCACACAATATGTAAGTGTAGCAGAAGCTAAACTACATAATCCTAGTAGATGATAAGTTGCATAATCCTTGAGGGTGATAATTTACATAATCCTAGTGGTTGCTAAGTTACATAAGCCTAGCAGTCACTAATTTACAAAAATATCATGGCCGCAAAGACACATAAGCCTAGCGGCCACTAGGATACATATTTTTAACATTTATTTGATCAATTTGTATAGTGGAAATAATTGTAATTGAAATAATTTCATATATAAGAAAATATATATAATGTGAATTACTTTTATTTTTTTCCTTTCTGTAAATCATAAAGAACAAAAAAAATTAATAATTACGTTAAATACTTTGTTTTCAAAAAATGGATTTGAAAATTTATTTCCATACGCAATCAATTCCTTCAAGATTATTCTATTGAAAATTACATAAGGATTGATCCCTCTCAAGGGTATTTAGTCCAAAAAATGTTAATTATAATTCATTAATTATTGTTCTTGAATTTTGGCAAGGTATGTCTGGATAGCATCATATCCCTGATTCGGTATTTTAATTTGATATCCTTTCCACATTTTTCTTGGTCTCCATGCCCAGATGATGTTATCTATATCAATGTATTATGTGTCCATTGATTTTTACCACAATTTATTTTTCTTTAAGCATTCTTGGTACCTTTCTTTTTTTGTATTTTCTTTTCTTGTAGGTTCCCACCAACTTACCCTTATCTTTTGATACTTTGTGTGAACATACTGTATTAGAATTTATTCTACCTTTCCCATCCATATATGTATGTTATCATCAACTAGTCTTACTAGTATCATCTGATTATCATTTACATCCACTACTTGGTTGAACTCATCTCAAGGTTTGTCACAAAGAGGCCCAACATATATATCCTTCTTTGAAAGGAAATTTTGACTACATTATTTATCAATTTCAAGATGTGGTGCACCTAGTATCTTCTCATACATTGCGCTATCCTGAATTTTTTTGGCTAAAAATAATCTTTCCTCGTCATTCTACAATTTACAAAGGGATTATCTAGGAAATGCAGAACATTTTTTCAATATGTAATCTTCGGAACCCATGATGCTTCTCTACCATATGTTGAACTCCTATCCTATTGTGTGATTTATTCCTGAAGACCTATTTTCTAGTATACCAACTCTTTTAGTTCTTTGAAGGGTGCCAATGGAAGATCCCCTTCAAGAAAGAAAGGTTTCCCATTCATTGTTTTATAGATCTCAATTACTTACGACCATAATGCATCCATGATTGATTCATTTTATTCCATGATAGGAATGTTTTCAATGACATGGAATTTAAACATTTATTGTGTGTTGATACCCACGATCTTTTAGTTTCCATCTATTAGGTGTGGTTTCACAAAGGCCTTAAAGTCATAGACTTCTTTGATTAGGTACAAAGTGAATGTGTTGGAATCCTCTTAGCATGGTCTGTAAGTTTCCATTATTTTTTGAAAAGAGAATGTATCCAATTTGAAAAATGTTGTTGATAATCACCCAAATTTCCCATCTATGTCTTCATGTATGTGACCCACAGGAAGAAAACTCACTAACATTGTGTTGAAAACCCTTCTTCCTATTAGCATGAATGCAAAAGAAAACAATGTACAATTTTTGTTGTTACTTGTAGCATTATCTAGTTGTAAGTAAATAATCAGCGGTTGTTTTCTAAATGAACTTGAATTTTTTATTACAATATTATATGTATGATCCTACTCATTTTTATTCTTGTATTCCTTGCACTTGTCATACACATGATTTTATAATAGTTCATCATGTAATGGGTGTTTTTATGTCCCCCTGCAATATAAAAAATTACCATACTTATCTTTAAGTGGTTCTTATAGCTTCCTGATATACTGTGTGAATTTTTCTCCTCATTCAAAAAATAGGAGACCATAGTGCCCGAAACCCCCAGTTTTTTGTCCATGTGTCATGATACCACTTAAGGTGATAGGGAGGTTAATAGCATTGCTTATTGATTTTTCTTTTCTATCATTCCTTGGTAATCCAATTTTCATCTTGTCCATTTTTTCATGCACAATGCTCAATTAGCTATTAGGATGTTGTTTTTATTACAATCTATGTGCATAGTAATTTCAACGACAAATTTGAATGTAATAATTATGCCATTTTTGATGCTAATCTATTGTTTCTAGTGTTTCTAGAAAAAGGTGGCTACACATTTGTTCTCAAGCTTTGTGCACTCGTCACATTTGGTGGAGAAGTTTTTTTTATTGAAATATGGGATACATTTTATTTCCATATTTTAATGATATTTGACAGTGATGTTGGAGGAAGGTCCAACAATGAAAGGCCCTCATTACACTTTTGTAGGATGTAAGCATAACTATAACATGCAAGAATAAGTTGCATTGTTAATTTAGTACCATATTTTCCTTCTGAACGAGAGATGTGTGGTGATATATCAAAATTACTCTTCATCATTTTGGATATCAATGCAATATTTGTGACACTGCTTGGAATTTGTTTCTGTTTTCATGTATTTCCATTTACTGCCCTCCTCTCACCATTAATCTAAGATTGTTTGTATCCATAATAGATTATTTTTAGGATTCCATGACATCTATACCATGACGTATGACATACATCCCTTCCACATAACTTCAATTTATCTATAGTATGCTCTAAATTTTGACCTTCATCATAACTGCTAGCATGTGCGATTAATGCATTAAGTAAAAAAAATTTGATGGTAGGATTATTCATCCCTATAGTTAAATTCCAACTATGATTGAAAGCATTGAGAGATAGATTAAAGAGACATCCTTCCTTGCAACAAGGTTTTTTCTCAACTTCAAAAAAAATTGTTGTTTTGTTTTTTCTCATTTTCCCTTTCCTTTGGTGTACTGGTTGGAGTATTATTTACCTTTTGGCATTTGTAGGCATTGTAAGGTATTTTTATCAAGTTTTCATTACTACTACATATGGAGGATTCAAATGAATTTGGGTATACCAGTTGAGGAAATGGATTTTCAAATGCACTCCACATTTTTACCAAAAACTAATCTAGAATTTCGTTTATCCTTACTTACATAACGAAACCATCTAAATGGGCCAACTGGTTGACATGGCATTGGATGAGAGTTCCTTCTGATATGGAGAAACCCTTGCAAAAAGGCCTGATTAATTTATCAATATGCACCCCAAATGTATTGTCATCCAATTTTTTAAAGTACACCATGTCTCTTTCACAGATATTTGTAATTTTTTATTCTACAACAAATTTGTGTTCTTTTGAAAAAAAATGCATCAACTTTGTAGTGCAACCCCCTTGAAATTCAAATTGAAGTCAGTATTTGATATGGTGGTTGTTTATTGAAGTTCATATTTTTTATTCACATGAAGTGCAATTTTTATTTCTAGATACACTATGTTTTTAATTGGCTTGGAATATTTTACACAAAAACACCAAACTGTCTAGGTCCCAACACTAATTCTAAAATAAGATGTTCTTATTATACCATGGATATAAACCTTCATCTATGTCTTTTTTATTTCATAGTGTACTTATGTTTTAGCACCACATAGGTTGTAGTAAATTCATCCTTGTCTTTAGGAGTTTTGAAACAATGGCTATCATTGTTAGAATTCAAATCCTCATCCTCATCAAATTCATCCTCCAAGTCACTGCTCATGATGTTTTGAATGCCATCACCCCCCATAGGAAAAACTTCTAAAATCACATGCTTAATCATTTGCTTCTTTTCTCATGGGATATAATATCCCTTGTTTTCAATTTCTTCCATGGTTTCAAAATGATAAATTGTGTATGGTAGTCTCACTTTACCATTAAATACAATACTTATTGTGATAAATAATAATTTAGACCCCATGTCTCTCCAGTGGAGTGTATTTCTAGATGGATAAACTATTCCCTCTGCAAATTTCACACCTTTGGATAGTAAATCCACATGTGCTCCTTATTTGAAAACAAAGTACATTTTCAATTGTATCCATAAATAAAAAGAGAAAATTAGTAGTGAAGAAACTTAAATCTTAAACCTATGGAGAATTGAAAATGAAAAACATCAATAACAATTGCAAGGTTAAAACAAATGCTTGAAATAATAATGAGAAAATAAAAATATACATCTTATATGAATATCTTTGAGACCTATTTTAATCTAAATCTTTAACATATGGAGAATTTGGCTCCTATTTGACCATATTATTTCTCCTAGTTGACCATATAACACATTGTATTAGACTCTTAGATCTGGTTACTCTGTGTATCTTTTTATCCATAAAACACATAATGTATGGCTTTCAAAATGTGTCTATCCTAGCGGCTCTTGGGACTAAAATTTTTCTCATACACGCAATAACTCAAATATTGACTAGAATGGAAGGTCTAATTTTAGTGATCACACTTCAAAGTGCAAGTGATCACAATTCCAAGTGCGAGTGATCGTAATTCCAATTGAAAATGCTCGCACTTTGACATGTGAGTGATCACACTTCATAGTGTGAGTTGAGGACTTGCACTTCTTAGTGCGATCATTTGCACGTCGAAGTGTGAGAATTCACACGTGGAAATGCAATCACTTGCACTTCAAAGAGCGATCACTAACATTTTGACCTTCTATTCAATTCAAAATTTAGCTATCCTAATAGTCGTTGGGGCTTAAATTTTTCTTGTACATGGAATAATATTGAATAAAACTATTTACAAAATTATTACCCACACTAAGGAAAAGTTCAATGTCCTCCAATTTAAGTTTAGTAAATATTTAGGGCCATTAATATTGTGTCAAAGTAATTTGTTATTATATTTTACTCTCTAATTATATATGTATGTTTATTTGATTGTAAAGAGTTCAATTTTAGTCTTTATTTGATTAACAGTGGTGTTATATACCTTGAATTAATTACGAGTGTTAATTATTACTTAGATTTTTATATCTAACATAGTATGTTAACAATATAATTTTACTATTAATAATTATCTACAATATTGAGTAGAAGTAACCCGTTCTACATAGTTTATTATTAAAAATTGTCACTATAAAATACTAAATTTCAATTAAATTTATGTATGTCAAATTTAATTTTTAAACAATGTCAATATTTTGTTTTCATACATTAAAAATTAAATTATAAAATTCTTACCTAAATTTTCTACAATACCAATTACACTTTTTTGTAAGGTCAAATGCTAATTAATATTGCAGTTTCCTCAACATTAATTGACCATTAAACTGAATAATGTAAAATCCTCCGTTTGAAAGTATTTTTTTATTTTTTCGCACTATATTTAATGCTAAGTGGTACAATATTAAATTTTAATCCATGCAAGGTCCGTCAATGTGTTGATTTGAATGCAATAAAATGGAAAAGTGTATACTCATTTGGAAGGCGACAACACTAAAACATGGAGCACATATACAAATGGGTGAAGAATAGATTTACGGAAAATTAAAAGAGGTAAACCATTGTTATTCTATTTTGATTAATTTCATTTTGTACACCCATTTCACAATAAAATGTATATATTGCATTTTTATTAGGTATCGCATAGACCAATTTTCAATGTTAATCTAGATTTCTTGATTTTTTGAAACAACAGAGCGCAACACCTAATGTATATATAGTAACTAATAATTTTGTAGGACATGGAAAAATCACCATTTTTCTTGTTTTCATGTATACAATCCCAAGGTCTCAAATCCACTACAAGAAACATTGAAGACAATAAGGTATTTTCAAAACAACTAATCAACTACCATAAAAAGGAATTCTACATGCAGAACTTTGATGGAAATAGTGTTTAAATTTTACAAGAAAATACAAGGGCCACATAGAAATTGGTTCATTACATTCCACATTCAAAAATAGATTTAAAAATTCCATATATTGTTGATGATTTTGATGATTCAAAAAAGGAAGATACAGTTTCAAAAATCCATGCATATGACAATGATAGAAAAAATGAGAAGCAGAAGAAAGAATACAATGAACATATTTTTCCAAAACCTATTGTGAAAACATTGATTTCAAAATTTGAAGAGGTGAATAAAGATTTAAGTCATGGAAATATTGGAAAGAAACATTGGGATAACATAGCATATGCTAACTACCTCCCCTCCTTCACCCCCACATTCCCTCTCTACTAGGGGATTCTCACCCATCCCCCTCTTTCGCCCCTTTCCTCTAGGATTTCTTCTATTGGATTCCTCTCCCTCTTTCCTCCTGCCCTTCCTCTCTATGATTCTTCAATTTCCCCATCCACTAAAATCTCTAATGATAGTAATAATATTTGAATGACCAGAAGCAGTAGAAAAAAACCTGATGTAGGTACTAAGAAAATCCGTGGGGAAAACCTCAGGAAGTGTTAAGCTTCAACAAGAATCATCTTTGAACATGGCACAGGGAACCCAAAGTACCATCCCAATGGTAATGGGGAGAAATTGAAATTGAAAAAATGAAAATAATCTCATGGAACATCAGAGGTCTCAATTCTCAGCAAAAACAGAGAGTCCTCAAGGATATGAAATTTAACCATTCTCCTGATATCATTATGCTATAGGAAACAAAAATTTAAAATGATGAGAATCTCTCAAAAAAATTTCCTACCACCTCTTTTGTGACCCAACACAGGTCCCCAATAATTCAGGAAGTTTATGCACTCTCTGGAGTCCTAAAATTCTAAACAACAATTTCCTTTTAAAGCATCCCAGCTTCTTTGGCTCGCTCTTTCAAGAATTGGGCTCTGACTATAATTGGATTTCCATCAATGTTTATGCCCAAAATTTGGAGACACAATGTGAAAAATGTTGGCAAGATATTTCAAATTTCATAAGAAGTTACAACAATCTCCTTGTATTAATCATGGGATATTTCAACAGTACTCTCTACCCCTCTGAAAAAAAAGGGAGGTGCCCCTACTAGCCCCTCTAGCATGGAAGCACTTGCTGAATTATTACATTTTGAATATCTCATAGATATGGACCTACACGGGCCCTCTTTAACTTTTTCTTACCATAGAATTGGTAGTAATCATATCCAAAGAAGACTTGACAGGGCGATGATATCAATGGAATGGATCTCACTATATCCTAAATTCTATCTCAATACTTTATCTAGAGTGGATTTAGATCATAGCCCTTTGTTGTTATGTGCCAACACCAAGCTAAATACCAAAAACCCACCCTTAAAATTTGAGTTGGCATGGCTTGAAAGTAACAAATTAGACCCTCTTATAAAGAGTTGGTGAGATATCAATATACATGGCTCTGAAATTTTTAAGTTCTCTAATAAGATTAAAGAAATAAAAAAACAACTTAAACTATGGAAGGTCAAAGTGTTTGGTAGCATCAAGCTATGTAGGCAAAAGTTGACTCAGGAACTCGTAAAAATATCTTCTCATGTTGAGACAGAAGATAGAACGAAGCAACTTCATAAACAAGAAATCACTCTTCTCAGTGAATACCATAATGCCTTTAAATAATAAGATTCCTATTAGATAAAAATATCAAGAGGTCTGTGGCTTGAGCAAGGTGACCAAAATACCACATTCTTCCATCACAACATCCAAGCACAAAAGTAGAGATAAATCAGAGATCTATTAACTCTGGAAAGTAATCTATTATCTTTTGATCTAGATATTTCTAATGAATTAGTTTACTTTTATTCTAATCTCCTACATGAAGAGGAATCCCCCAATGAGAAAACTATGTCTAAGATGCTTCAACACATCCTAAAATTAGTTTCTAATGAAATGATTTGAAAATTAATGAATCACTTCTCTATGGAGGAAATACACAAAGTTGTATTCACTATGAAAGGGGATAAATCTCCTGGCCCTGATGGATACCCTGCAACCTTTTTCCAATTTTTTTGGGAAATCAACAAGCAAGACCTTTGTATAGCTTTGAATGAATTTCATCTTAGCAATTATCTTATGAAAGAATGGAATACTACTTTCATTTCTCTAGCCCCCAAATCTCTTGGTTCTAAGTTTTTTTCTAACTTTCAGCCTATTATTCTCTGCAACACTTCCTAAAATAACATCACCAAGATGTTGGCTACTAGATTAAAACTGCTTATGAATGATCTCGTCTCTACTCAACAAAATGGTTTCATTAGTGGTTGGCTTATTTAGGGAGGTATGATTGTGGTTCAAAAATCAATTCACTCAACTCAACATGTAAAGTTAGTGGGGATGATACTTAAATCAGATATGTAAAAATCTTATGATAGATTCAGTTAGAACTTTCTCATTCAGATGCTAAAAAGTTTTTGATTTGGTAGCAGATGGTGCAGCTAGATTTTAACTTGTATTTCTACTCCTTATTTTTCTATCCTCATAAATGGCATCCTGACTGAATTTTTCAAAAACAACAAAGGTATAAGGCAAGGATACCCTCTATCACCTTTCCTCTTTTTTTTAATGGAAGATACTCTCAACAGAGCATTAGAGGTAGCCAAGATCCAGGCTACTATATCCGGTATCAAAATCACCACTCGCTCCCCTACTACTACCCATAATTAATTTGTGGATGAAACTCTTCTCTTGAGTACTGCTTTGATGGTTGAGGCTAGAGATCTAAAATAAATATTGGGAAACTACCAATCATTCTCTCAACAAATGATTAACTTCACTAAATATCTCCTCAAATAGATCCTGAATCTCTCCTCAAATAGATCCTAAGTCATCGTCTCTAAATCCACATGGAGCTTCTGCTCCTCTGTCCTCAACCATACTCCATCTCCATCCCTCAGTAGATGGATCGCAACATGAACTTTTGTGTTGTTATAACAAGGAAAAAGCTTGAAGCAACTACTCAAGCTCACTAGTCATGCCCCTACCTAGAATCCACCTATATCACGTAAGTACTATGAGGGCCGAAGCTTTAGTGTCTCCCTGATGTGATCTATTGATGTGGTTTTTTGGCCTCTAGGTCTCTCAGCACACTCATCCCTAAGCCTAGGGCTCTGAGACCTCTCTCTATGCTCTGAAACTCTGTCACCCTATCTCCTAGGTGGTGACTCTCCTCTAGCTGACTCCACATGGGAGTTCTCTCCTCTATCCTCCTCACTTAGTCAAGGAGATACCTGACCCTTGATAGAAGGGGATCTATCATGACTAGCTACCTGTCCTCCACCTAATCCCCTAGGTAGAGTGGCATTAACATCTAGAAGGGTCTATAAAATCTGAGGTAGAATGGCTACCACACCCTGATACAGTGGTGGTGGTGGGTCTGAGTCTCTGTTAATGTTCCTCTCGCTCCGTATAAGCCTCCTGCATAGACCAAAGCATGATTTGGTTCATTTTTCTAAGTTTAACAACCACTTGAGACCCAAGAAACAACCTAGGGTTAGCTAGAAAATTATGGGATAATTTTTTTTTTGATTTGAAGTGTCTACAACCAAGTTGCAAGACATCAATTTTCACTAACAGGTTCCAGAACAAGACCAATGTACTACAACATATGTTCCCTTCATTAACTAATAACAAGTTCACAAGGTTCAAATTTTAGGGTTAAATGTTTTAGTTAGGTTCAGGGAGTAATTTACCCCCATACCCACTCTCTAGAAGGCTCTGAGTTTCAACTATATTTTTCTCATAGTTAACACTTCCAAAATTTCCCTAAATCATTCCCATTGGATAGGAAATTTTCTCACCTTTCCGGTGATATAAAGAAGTCCTCCTAACTCCTTATATTTTGCAAGATATGAGCCGGTGGACTTTAGGGGAGAAATTTTCCCAAGGGATAATCCATGGGCCAGGGAGGAAAATTTTCCCCCCTTTGCGTGGGTCAGCGGAGCGGGGAGGAACTTGGCACATTTTTCCTTTTTTTGGGTGCAAAAGTGCAAAATGCATTCGTGCACCCGCGAGCCTAGCGAGGGAGACACGTGTCGCTCCCTAGTTGGTTGGGAGAAATGGTGGGCCGACGGAGCGGGTTGAGACTTTAAGTCTCTTTCACCAAAATTGCAAGGGGACCGAATTGGTCCACACTTACACCGATGCTAGAAATGCCACGTGTCACGCATTGATTGGCGCGGGAGATGGGGTGGTGGAAAAACCTAAGGCATTACACCAAAAGGGAGAAAAGTCCAAAAAAATTGTGTGGGCCCACATGTGCATGAAGGAGGAATTTCCAAGGCAGGGTGCTGGTGCGGGGCCGTGGAGGCAAAATGAAATTTTTTCCAAAGGGGAACAAAGAACACTAAGTCCAAAAACCTCCCGCGCTTCCACCTAGACATGTGTCGGCATGCGATTGGTCGCAGGTTAGCGGGGATGTGGGAAAAAATTGGAAATTTTTCTGAGGTCCAAAACTTAAAAGGTTTAAGTTCAAAAGGGGTCCATCTCTCTGTCATGCCACGTGTCAGCACGTGATTGGCTATGGGCTGGCGGGGATGTGGGGAAAAGTGGGAAAATTTTCCCAAGGTAAAATTTTCAAAAAAGACAAGTTTAAATTTGGTCCGCCCCTCTGAGGTGCCATGTGGTAGGTCCCGATTGGTTGTGGGATGGCGGGGCCACGGAATTTTTGTGGAAATTTTTCCAAAGTCAAAAATTAAAGTTAACAGTTAGATTTATTTTATTTTTGAATGCCAATTTGAAGTAAAACTTCAAATGGCCATAACTTTTGATAGGAAGCTCAGATTTGGGAAAACGAGGACTTTCTGGAAATATCTCAAAGCCCTCTTTACACAGGAGTCATCAATTTTGAAATTTGATGAAGTTTAAGTGGTCAATTTGATGAAAACAATCTGCAGGGTTTTGCAAAGCAAACTGGTAATCTTTAACTTATAAAATTTCATTCAATTTTGAATTCTTACTTTCTCAACATGTCAATCAGACATGGAGACTTATTCTTGGATGGATTTAAGAGAGGTTTCAAGATTCAATTTAGTTGATTGAGTTGTAATTGATAATTTTCCATCTTTTGACAGCAAAACAGATGTGCAAGTTCAAATTGGATTTTTATAAAGTTTTGAGGGTCCTTTCTTAAGTGTTAAGGTCAATTTGAGTTCCTTAGGACTTGTTACATCTAAATTTCAATGTTTCATATCTTATTGCTTGGTGCAAGTTTGAACTGCTCATTTCTTTGATAAATTTGATTGCCAGGTTTGGAAATTAAAATAGAGATCAACATTAAAGGTTCTTAAACATTTTTCCATCCTCCAAGGGTGAGAATTCATTTCCTTTCTAGTCTAATGCATTCAATTGATTCAGTCAACCATTCAATAGCAATTATACAAAGCCTGATTTCCAAATTCAACTCATTTCAAGAGAATAAAACACTTGTCTTTTCCTTCATACGCATTCTTCATTCCAACAGAGATTTGATTCACAACAACAATTCAATTCCAACACAATCATGCAAGTATGAGAAGGTAGAGCATTCCTTTATTTATTTCCAACAACAACTTTACAATTTATCTCTTTTCCATTTGATTTCTAAATACAAAATGCAATGCATGTAACATCCTTTCACATTTCCTTTCAAAACAGAGAGTAGAATATAACTTCTTTACATTTCACATTCCAATTTCAATCTTCCATTATCAATACAAATATCTTCACATTACAAATTGCTATACAATTCATCCACTCCAAAGTGGGAAGGATTACAATGAACTTTCTCAAAGAAGGGACTGTCAAACTATATATTCCTCTTGCTCAAAAACAACAACATGCTAGTTTCTTCATCTTTTCATCTTGATCACAACAAGGAAGGGGGAAAGGCAACACTCTCCACCCAACCAAGATATCCAATGAGAAGGGAGAATCCATCCTTCCTCATTGGCCCCCGAGCCCCAACCATATTGAAATAAGAGATGCAATACAACACATGGCAACAAAGGCTTCCACAACAAACATGCAGCATTTTCACATTCAAAACACATTTCAAGAAGAATGTAGTTCACAACTACATTAAACAAGTGCAAACAAAACTGAGGCTTCATCAAGCAAGCCAACAAGAGCAAGGATCTATGGGGGAAGCTACTTATGCCTCCCAATTGGGAATTGGGCATCCACCAAAAACAAACCGCCATTAATTCATCACACACATTTCCTTATGCCCCCCACAAATCCCTCCTTATGCCCCCCACAGATTTCCTTATGCCCCCCACAAAGTAAGAAATGCAAGCTATTTATTTTCCAAGGTGGATCCCAAACCCAAACTCCCTCCACAAAACTCTGATGCCAATGGCATTTCCTTATGCCCCCCACAAGAATTCCCCATAGCCTTCTCCTACACCTTGTCCTAAGTAGTCTACCCAACCAGCCAACACACACATAAAACATTCACCATTTTAAACATGCATAGAAAGAGAAGAAACATTTTCAAAAGGCTCAAGTTCCTACCTCTCCATAATGGAGTTTGTCCCAAGATCAACAAGCTTCCCAATGCCAAAATTCAGTCCAAAATCAGCAACACACCAGCATGCAAATGACTCCAAACTCCTTTCACAAGCAAGGCTCCAAAACAGCAAGAAAAATTCACCCCAAGAGGAATAAGCAAAGTTTCAACAACCATCCAACAAGCAAGGAGTTTGAATTTTAAAGGAGAGGGAAGAGAAGAGGATGATGTGGATCCATGTGGGATGCCACATCATTCTTCCTCAACCCCAAGATCAAATTCAACATCATTCACCTAAACATAATAAATAAAATGACAAATTGACTTACACACTCCAAAATAACCCATACCCCAAAAGGACTGAATTTAAAACATGTAAGAGAAGTGCAATTAAAACTTACAATTAGTCATTTCAAAATGCATTAAAAAGGTCTAAATTTAACCTCCAAACCATAGGTATGGTTGGTGAATAATTTTAAGAGGTGTGGGACAAGTTTAACTTGTCCCACAAGCCTCCAAATATAGCCTCCAAGGAAAAATTCGAATTCCCAAGAGGATGAAGTGTTTCACACTCCAAAATCTACTTATTCTCTTACATTCTTACACATTACACACTCTTACAACATTACATTTAAGGGAAACAACTTCATTAATTACATTCTTATGACATATTGATTTATTTATTTTAACACATGATTATCCACAACATTAACACAACATATAATAACTAATGAAAAGGGTAACACATCACAAAATAAACACATGCAAACATTAATAAAGAAACCAAATTAACAAAACATAAAGCCCCATGGTCACATTTAAAGCTAATTCCCCGCCATGGGAATCCCTAACATAATACAACACACACACACACAAAACATGTTGCCATGGTGACCTTGTTGAATTCACCTAGAATGAGAATACGGTTAGTCTCTAGTCCCCCGACATTGTTGTGATATTTTAACCTGCAAAACAAAAATACCTCCTTCGGCCTCATGGCCATATCAGAACATCCAAAATGATATAAACAACATCTCAAGATCATCTAAACATGTGAATCACAACAACATCAAGAAATCAACATTATCATTTTCAGTTAATTAATCAACTATATCATCATCAATAATCTTCCATACTAGGTCTACTCACAATATCCAATGTCACATGTCCAAATCAACATCTATAATATGTCCATGTCAAACAGTATATCATCATCCACATATAAAAAATGTCTCTAGTAATCATCATGCATAATAACTGAATCCAGATCAATAATAATCCCTGATCTAACATCTAACCATCATACTAAATAAAACATAGTAGTGTCTATAATGAAATCAACAGTATCAACATAAGCATCAAAAGGTGTCGAAGGGAAGTGGGCACTACATCCCCCTCCCCTTAGACTCGACTTCCTCCTGGAAGTCACTGGAAAAAATGTGGAAACTACACTCGTAATACTGTGGCATCCTCCCAAGTGGCTGCAGTCTCATCGTATATGTCCCACTGCACCCATACTTGATCAATCTCTCTACCTCGAAGGCCCAGGGTCTTGCGATCTATGATACGGATGGGCTCCACCATCACCTGCCCCTGATCCTGCACCTGCAATGATGTCCAATCCAACACATGAGAAGGATCTGTAATATATCTCCTAAGAACTGAAACATGAAACACATCATGTACGCGAGACAAGCTGGGTGGCAATGCTAGACGGTAGGCCAAAGGGCCTATACACTCCAAGATCTCAAAAGGACCAATGAATCTAGGAGCTAACTTAGAACCTTTTCCATAATGGATAGGGCTCTTGTGTGGTCCTGACACGAAGGAACACCTTCATGCCCACATCAAAACTATGATCAATCCTATGCTGATCCACATACTTCTTCTGCCTGTCCTGTGCCTCCTGCAATCTCTTCCTGATCAACACTACCTACTGCTCCATGTCCTACAAAAGAGTTGGTCCAAGAGATACTCCTATCCTCTAACCTATCCCAGCTAAGAGGTGTCCTGCACTCTCTACCATACAAAGCCTGAAAAGGAGCCATGCCTATAGAACTCTGAAAACTATTATTGTAGGCAAACTCCACTAAGTACAGGTACTCCTCCCACTTAGACTACTGATCCATCACATACATCCTGAGCATATCCTCTAAAATTTGATTCACTCACTCAGTCTATCCATCTGTCTCAGGGTGATATGTTGTGCTGAAGTTGATCCTCATCCCGAGGACATACTGCATGGTAGTCCAAAAGTGTGAAGTGTACAAAGGATCGCAGTCACAAATGATCTTCCATAATCCCATGCAACCTGAAAATCTCATCCAAATATACTCGTGCCACTACTCTAGCTGTATAAGTGGTCTTCACCAGAGAAAAGTGAGCCACTTTTGTCAATTTATCAACCGTGACCATAATGGCATCATGGTGATATCTCGACATTGGTAGCCCAACAATGAAATCCATGGAAATGGTGTCCCACTTCCATTCTGGTATGGCATGAGGATAAAGAAGGCCTGCTGGATGCTGATGCTCAGCCTTAACTCTCTGGCACTCTAAACATCATGACACAAACTGGGCCACGTCTCTACAAAGTCCTCTCCAATGATACAACTGTCACAAAGTGGCGTGCATCTTCTTCACCCCGGATGGGCTGAATAGGGTGCACGATGTGCCTCTACCAAGATGTCCTACCTCAAGCCTCCATCTCTGGGAACATATATCCAGCCTCTGTGTCCTAAGAAGACCATCTACCTCTAAGGAAAAACCATCAAACTTCCCCTCAAGGGGTCTCGGTGACTCAAACTCTACTCGTACTGTAATGTAGAAGCTGTTAAGAGGAAGCTGCTGAAGAATCCTACTCCACAAATCTGTACTCACTGAGGTGGCCATAGCCACATGTCTCCATCTACTAAGAGCATCTGCTACCACATTCTCCTTCCCCTTCACATGCTCGATCTCCATGTCATACTCACAAAGTAACTCCATCCAACGCCGCTGACGAGCATTGAGATTGGGTTGCGTGAAGAGGTGGCGAAGACTCAAATGATCAGTCCTAAGTGTGAATCTCCATCCAAGAAGAAAATGTCTCCATCTAACCAAAGCATGCACAACTACCGCAAGCTCAAGATCATGGGTTAGATAATTAAGCTCGTGATCTTTGAGTTTGTGAGACTCAAAAGCTACTACTCTACCATCCTGTATCAACACACCTCCAAGTCCTGCTAACAAAGCATCTGTGCAAACAAAGAACTCACCCTATGGATCCGACACTGCAAGAATAGGTGCTGTAGTGAGGCACTCCTTCAGTGTCCTGAAGGCCTACTCACATCTATCTGACCAAACAAACTTCTTCCCTTTCCTCTGAAGGGAAGTGATAGGGTGTGTAATCTGAGAGAAGTCCTGAAAAAATCTCCAGTAGTATCCTGCTAATCCCATGAAGCTGCGCACCTCAGTCACTGTAGTGGGTGTTGGCCAATCCATAATGGCTCTAATCTTGGAAGGATCGACTATGATACCTTCCCCAGAAATGATATGGCCCAAATACTGCACCTCTGTCTGAAAGAAAGCACACTTCTCCAAGTTCCCATAAAGTTGCTGCTCACGAAGACACTGAAGAACCTGGCAAAGGTGCCCCTCGTGCTCCTCACGTGTACGTGAGTATATCAAAATGTCATCTAGGAAGATGAGCATGAAGTGATCTAAGAAGGTCCTGAATACCCCATTCATCAAACTCATAAACACTGCAGGGGCATTCATCAAACCAAAAGGCACCACTGTGAACTCATAGTGCCCATATCTCATACGGAAGGTGGTCTTATGAATGTCTGCCTCCATAATCCTTAACTGATGATAGCCTGACTTGAGATCAATCTTAGAGAAAACTATGGCTCCCTTCATCTGATCAAACAAGTCATCAATACGAGGAAGAGGATAATGATTCTTGATCATTACCTTGTTCAACTGGCGGTAATCAATACACAACCACAAGGATCCATCCTTCTTCTTCACAAAGATCACCAGTGCACCCCAAGGGGATACACTAGGATGGATAAGGCCCTTCTCCAAAAGGCCCTCAAGCTACAACTTGAGCTCACAGAGCTCTGGGGTGGTCATCCTATAAGGTGCCCATGAGATAGGCTCTGCTCCAGGAACTAGATCTATATGAAAATCAATCTCACGTGGGGGTGGTAACCCTGGTAGCTCCCCTGGAAAAACATAGGAAAACTCTCTCAAGATGGGATGATCATCTAGCGATGGTCCACTAGACCCATCCTTTGATCTGTCACTGACTGTAACAGCATACATCTGACAACCCCATCACACACACCGCTTAAGCTACATAGCAGAGATGGTGTGAATAGAAACGGGTCTCCTGACCCCTGAAATCACCGACTCAACTCCCAAATCATCTACACAAGATATAGTCTTGTGATAACAATCCATCCTGGCCCTGTGTGCAGATAACCAATCCATACCCAAAATGACTCCATACGAGCCCAAAGGAAGGATACAGAGATCTGAGGTAGTGGTGAAAGGTCCCAAATCTACAACACACTCCTTAACCAAGGAGTCTACAGAGATCTTGGCTCTAGAAGCCATCTCAACATCCCAACTAATACCCTGCCTAACTAGCCACTAGCCTGCATCACTCTACTAAAGATGGTGCAATGAAAGAATCAGAAGAACCAGAATCAAACAATACAGAGGTAGGAATACCACCAATGCTACCTGTGGTCTCAATGACTATGCTCTGATGCTCTACCTAGTGGTTCTCAACCACTGCATAAATCATGTGGCTATGTCCCATGTCACCTACAGTCAGCTCTGACATCTGTGCCTTACCCTTGTTAGGGTTCTGAGGGAAATCTCTCCAAAAATGTCCCACAACTCCACATCCAAAACATCCTCCTGATCCTCCCCAATGAGTAGCACCTCCAGTAGGTGCCCTAGAAGCCTGTGGTGTGGATCCTAATGATCCAGGCTGTGGTCTACTGTGGCCTCTGCTGGTGAGCTCCTGCTGACTGAGCTCTAGGTCCACCCTGTGTCCTGATGGGACCCCTAGGAGGAGGCCCCATACTCCAACCTCTTTATGCATCAACTCTCTATGGAGGTCTATGAGGTGGGCGGGACTACTGCTACTACTACTGTTATGGCCTAAAGGATGACTATGTTATACCCTTACCACCATAAGGAAAAGGTACTATACCCCTCAATCTATCATCCTACATCTACTGTATGCAGGTCTGGACTCAGTCTCTAGCCTGCTGGGTCTTACCCAAGTCTCCTCTGTAATATAGGCCTTCTCGATGGCCTCTACTAATGTCTGTGGATAGTGAATCCACACTGCACCTCTAATATCCAAATTCAGGCCCCAGATGAACCTGTGAATCCGCACCTGCTCATCCTACATATACTCTACATACTAGGAGTAGATCCAAAAATCTACTCTCATACTCTGCTACTGAAAGAGAAGCCTGTCAGAGGTCATGGAACTCGTCAATCCTCTACTGTATGAACCTCCATGATAAATACCTACTCCTGAATCTCTCCTCAAATAGCTCCCAGGTCACTATCTCTGAATCTACATGGAGCTTCTACTCCTCTGTCCTCCACCATACTCCTACTCCATCCCTCAGTAGATGGATCACAACACGAGCTTTCATGTTGCTAGAACAAGGACAAAGCTTGAAGCAACCTGCTCAAGCTCACTAGCCAGGCCTCTGCCTGAAATCCACCTATATCACCTGAGTAATGTGAGGGCCAAAGCTTCAGGATCTCCCTGATGTGATCCACTGCTGTGGTCTGTCAGCCTCTAGGTCTCTCAGCATGCTCATCCCTAAGCCTAGGGCTCTGAGACCTCTCTCTATGCTCTGGAACTCTGTCACCCTATCTCCTAGGTGGTGACTCTACTCTGGCTGACTCCACATGGGAGTTCTCTCCTCTATGCTCCTCACTAAGTTGAGGAGATACCTGACCCTCGATAGAAGGGGCTCTATCATGACTAGCTACCTGTCCTCCACCTAATCCTCTACGTAGAGTGGCATTGACATCCTGAAGGGTCTGTAAGAATCTGAGGTAGAATGGCTGCCACACCCTGATCCAGTGGTGGTGGTGGTGGTGGTGAGTCTGAGTCTCTGTGAAGGTTCCTCTCACTCCGTCTGAGCCTCCTGCACAGACCAAAGTGAGAGTTAGTTCATTTTGCTAAGTTTATACAACTTCCATGTTTACTAAAACATACATATTCTTGCTAAGTTGTTTTCTAGATTTAAAGTGTGCTAGGTTTAAGTTTTCATGTCTCAAGTTTTCTAGTGTGCCCAATGGTCCAAGCCTTTGAACCACTTCTCTGATACCAAACTATAGTGCCCATTTAAACAACCACTTGAGACCCAAGAAACAACCTAGGGTTAGCTAGAAAAATTATGGGATAATTTTTTTTTTATTTGAAGTGTCTACAACCAAGTTGCAAGACATCAGTTTTCACTAACAGGTTCCGGAACAAGACCAATGTACTATAACATATGTTCCCTTCATTAACTAATAACAAGTTCACAAGGTTCAAATTTTAGGGTTAGATGTTTTAGTTAGGTTCAAGGAGTAATTTACCCCATGCCCACTCTCTAACAAGCTCTGACTTTCAACTGGATTTTTCTCATACTTAATACTTCCAAAATTTCCCTAAATCATTTCCATTGGATAGAAAATTTTCTCACCTTTCCGGTGATATAAAGAAGTCCTCCTAACTCCTAATATTTTTCAAGATATGAGCCGGTGGACTTTAGGGGAGAAATTTTCCCAAGGGAGTCCCATGGGCCTAGGGAGGAAAATTTTCCCCCCTTATGCGGGTCAGCGGAGTGGGGAGGAACTTGGCACATTTTTCCTTTTTTGGGCACAAAAGTGCAAAATGCATTCACACACCCATGAGCTCGGTGAGGGAGACACGTGTCACTCCTTGGTTGGTTGGGAGAAATGGCAGGCCGATGGAGCGGGTTGAGACTTTAAGTCTCTTTCACCAAAATTGCAAGGGGACCGAATTGGTCCGCACTTACGCCGACGCCAGAAATGCCACGTGTCACATGTTGATTGGCATGGGAGACGGGGTGGCGGAAAAACCTAAGGCATTACGCCAAAAGGGAGAAAAGTCCAAAAAACTTGTGCGGGCCCACGCGTGCGTGAAGGAGGAATTTCCAAGGTAGGGCACTGGTGTGGGGCCGCGGAGGCAAAATGAAATTTTTTCCAAAGGGGAACAAAGAACGCTAAGTCCAAAAACCTCCCACGCTTCTGCCTAGACATGTGTCAGCATGCGATTGGTCACAGGTTAGCGGGGATGCAGGAAAAATTTGGAAATTTTTCCGAGGTCCAAAACTTAAAAGGTTTAAGTTCAAAAGGGGTCCCGTCTCTCCACCGTGCCACGTGTCAGCACGTGATTGGTTGCAGGCCGGCGGGGATGCGGGGAAAAGTGGGAAAATTTTCCCAAGGTAAAATTTTCAAAAAAGACAAGTTTAAAACTGGTCCGCCCCTCCGAGGTGCCATGTGGCAGGTCCCAATTGGTTGTGGGATGGCGGGGCCGTGGAATTTTTGTGGAAATTTTTCCAAAGTCAAAAATTAAAGTTAACAGTTAGATTTATTTTATTTTTGAATGCCAATTTGAAGTAAAACTTCAAATGGCCATAACTTTTGATAGGAAGCTCAGATTTGGGAAAACAAGGACTTTCTGGAAATCTCTCAAAGCCCTCTTTACACAAGAGTCATCAATTTTGAAATTTGATGAAGTTTAAGTGGTCAATTTGATGAAAAAAATCTGTAGGGTTTTGCAAAGAAAACTGGTAATCTTTAACTTATAAAATTTCATTCAATTTTGAATTCTTACTTTCTCAACATGTCAATCAGACATGGAGACTTATTCTTGGATGGATTTAAGAGAGGTTTCAAGATTCAATTTAGTTGATTGAGTTGCAATTGATAATTTTCCATCTTTTGACAGCAAAACGGCTGTGCAAGTTCAAATTGGATTTTTATAAAGTTCTGAGGGTCCTTTCTTAAGTGTTAAGGTCAATTTGAGTTCCTTAGGACTTGTTACATCTAAATTTCAATGTTTCATATCTTATTGCTTGGTGCAAGTTTGAACTGCTCATTTCTTTGATAAATTTGATTGCCAGGTTTGGAAATTAAAATAGAGATCAACATTAAAGGTTCTTAAACATTTTTCCATCCTCCAAGTGTGAGAATTCATTTCCTTTCTAGTCTAATGCATTCAATTGATTCAGTCAACCATTCAATAGCAATTATACAAATCCTGATTTCCAAATTCAACTCATTTCAAGAGAATAAAACACTATCTTTTCCTTCATACGCATTCTTCATTCCAACAGAGATTTGATTCACAACAACAATTCAATTCCAACACAATCATGCAAGTATGAGAAGGTAGAGCATTCCTTTATTGATTTCCAATAACAAATTTACAATTTATCTCTTTTCCATTTGATTTCTAAATACAAAATGCAATGCATGTAACATCCTTTCACATTTCCTTTCAAAACAGAGAGTAGAATATAACTTCTTTACATTTCACATTCCAATTTCAATCTTCCATTATCAATACAAATATCTTCACATTACAAATTTCTATACAATTCATCCACTCCAAAGTGGGAAGGATTACAATGAACTTGCTCAAAGAAGGGACTGTCAAACTGTATATTCCTCTTGCTCAAAAACAGCAGCATGCTAGTTTCTTCATCTTTTCATCTTGATCACAACAAGGAAGGGGGAAAGGCAACACTCTCCACCCAACCAAGATATCCAATGAGAAGGGAGAATCCATCCTTCCTCATTGGCCCCCGAGCCCCAACCATATTGAAATAAGAGATGCAATACAACACATGGCAACAAAGGCTTCCACAACAAACATGCAACATTTTCACATTCAAAACACATTTCAAGAAGAATGTAGTTCACAACTACATTAAACAAGTGCAAACAAAACTGAGGCTTCATCAAGCAAGCCAACAAGAGCAAGGATCTATGGGGGAAGCTGCTTATGCCTCCCAATTGGGAATTGGGCATCCACCAAAAACAAACCGCCAATTAATTCATCACACACACATTTCCTTATGCCCCCCACAAAATCCCTCCTTATGCCCCCCATAGATTTCCTTATGCCCCCCACAAAGTAAGAAATGCAAGCTATTTCTTTTCCAAGGTGGATCCCAAACCCAAACTCCCTCCACAAAAACTCTGATGCCAATGGAATTTCCTTATGCCCCCCACAAGAATTCCCCATAGCCTTCTCCTACACCTTGTCCTAAGCAGTCTACCCAACCAGCCAACACACACATAAAACATTCACCATTTTAAACATGCATAGAAAGAGAAGAAACATTTTCAAAAGGCTCAAGTTCCTACCTCTCCATAATGGAGTTTGTCCCAAGATCAACAAGCTTCCCAATGCCAAAATGCAGTCCAAAATCAGCAACACACCAGCATGCAAATGACTCCAAACTCCTTTCACAAGCAAGGCTCCAAAACAGCAAGAAAAATTCACCCCAAGAGGAATAAGCAAAGTTTCAACAACCATCCAACAAGCAAGGAGTTCGAATTTTAAAGGAGAGGGAAGAGAAGAGGATGATGTGGATCCATGTGGGATGCCACATCATTCTTCCTCAACCCCAAGATCAAAGTCAACATCATTCACCTAAACATAATAAATAAAATGACAAATTGACTTACACACTCCAAAATAACCCATACCCCAAAAGGACTGAATTTAAAACATGTAAGAGAAGTGCAATTAAAACTTACAATTAGTCATTTCAAAATGCATTAAAAGGGTCTAAATTTAACCTCCAAACCATAGGTATGGTTGGTGAATAATTTTAAGAGGTGTGGGACAAGTTTAACTTGTCCCACAAGCCTCCAAATATAGCCCCCAAGGACAAATTCGAATTCCCAAGAGGATGAAGTGTTTCACACTCCAAAATCTATCTTACATTCTCTTACACACTCTTACAACATTACATTTAAGGGAAACAACTTCATTAATTACATTCTTATGACATATTGATTTATTTATTTTAACACATGATTATCCACAACATTAACACAACATATAATAACTAATGAAAAGGGTAACACATCACAAAATAAACACATGCAAACATTAATAAAGAAACCACATTAAAAAAACATAAAGCCCATATGGTCACATTCAAAGGTGATTCCCCCCATGGGAATTCCTAACATAATACAACACACACACACACACACACACAAAACATGTTGCCATGGTGACCTTGTTGAATTCACCTAGAATTCCAATATGGTTAGTCTCTAGTCCCTTGACATTGTTGTGATAATTTTAACCTACAAAACAAAATACCTCCTTCGGCCTCATGGCCATATCAGAACATCCAAAATGATATAAACAACATCTCAAGATCATCTAAACATGTGAATCACAACAACATCAAGAAATCAACATTATCATTTTCAGTTAATTAATCAACTATATCATCATCAATAATCTTCCATACTAGGTCTACTCACAATATCCAATGTCACATGTCCAAATCAACATCTATAATATGTCCATGTCAAACAGTATATCATCATCCACATATAAAAAATGTCTCTAGTAATCATCATGCATAATAACTGAATCCAGATCAATAATAATCCCTGATCTAACATCTAACCATCATACTAAACAAAACATAGTAATGTCTATAATGAAATCAACAGTATCAACATAAGCATCAAAAGGTGTCAATCCTCTTCCTTCCCCCACTTCCCACCCCTCCTCTAGTCATCGTCTTCGTCTACAATTTATCTTTGATTCTGATTTATAGGTCACCATTTTTGGTTAATCCTTCAAAGGTGTTATTTCCCTTGATGTCACCATCTCCCCTCCCCATTCTCCTGGTCATCCATATCCTAGCTTCCCTACTATTGGAATTCTCTCGGCTCTTCCTACTTATACTACCCTGGTCTCTAGCTTGGATCTTCTTCTCTCAAATGCTATGTTGGGCTAATCTTCTTTATATCTAGACTCCCATGATACCAGACCTATGGAAATTTAAGATGAGCCTCTTGTTGATGTGTAGATTTTCAAGCCTAGGACTGATGAAGTTAAAATGATGGATAGTGAAACTATTCACCATGATATGTTAAATGATTCTCAACCTAAAGTGGAAGATGCAAAGACAGGGAATAATTTCCAAAAAACTATTGAAATTGCAATTGATGGTAGTATGTCGACTGAGGATATTTAGGTGGATTTGGTGTCCTCTATCCTTTGTAAACTAAAGAGGGCCTGCACTGTCTTGAAGGATTGGGAAGCTTATACCGACAATACCAAGACTATTATAAACAAAGACTACTCTGAATTGATTTCCTTAGCTAATCTATTGGTCTAAAATTATGGTTCTATCTATCCTAAGAATATTGTTAAAGAGTTGAAAAATCTCTTATGATCGTTTGTACTTTTTACTATTTTTTTTTTGTTTTGTTTCATTTTGTTCAGTTGTTTGGTTTTTTTGGAATCTTATTGGGTATCACTAATGTAATTATCACTACTCTATTTGGTCAAATGGAATCTTTGTAAAAGGTTGTGGGACCTTCTAAAACCCTCACTTTACCCTAATTCCAAAAAAATGTAGTATATGCTTTAGAACATTATATGGAACAACATTCACTGCGATGCAATGCAAATACAAGTTGAACAGGTTGAAGAAAACCTTCACGAAGGAGAAATAATTGGAAAACATAACAGGGGAAACACCTTCAACATAGAATTTCTATGAATATATGGATAGTATTATATGGAAAACACCCAAGGTTATTGGTCTTATGGGATGTCTTGATGGAAAATAATATGTTAATAAAAGTACTTATACTTCTGAAAAAGATATGAAAGGGAAATAAAAAATCCCTTCTATCAACATTAAATTTTTTGAAGGAGTAAACCAAGAAACTCCTTTGAATAAAAGTGGAATTTAAAGAAAACATGTAAAGAGAAAAATAAACTCTTATGGATATTTTAAAGATATAATGGAGAATAACATGCATCTATTTACTCAGGAAATGAAATAAATTGAGCAGGGAAGACTTCACCTTGAGCGTGAAAAAAATGGAAACATGAGAGTAAAGAAAATGGAGAAAATATTGGATTATAACTTCGAATTGCAAGTCTTTTTACCTAGGTAAATTAAAAAAATTTAAACCATAGTAACATATTATTACATTGCAAAAGATGGCGTATATTATGTAAGGAGAAAAAAGATATGCAAAATCCCCCTATAATTTGGGGATAGATAATGCTTCCTTCAATTTGGAAGGTTGGTGATGTTAATACTTCTCTATTTTGCATTCTTATATTTATTTCAAAACAATTCCAATGATCAACATCATGGGTGCCACCAAGAGCATTGACACACACATCCTAAAAATTGTTTGTGTAGACAAAACACTTTAAAAATGATGTCGATAAACATGTATATTTTTGTTTGGCTAAAATATGATAATTTAATATGTGTGACATTAATTGTACCACATATCATTGTATGTAGAGTCAAAGTAGGGAATACTTATATACTCACTATGTAATTTATAGATGATAATATTGAAAAATTACCATGATGTTTTTTTTATGATAATATTGACAATGATTCACCTACAAAATAACAATTCCACTATTAAATTGGGAAAGACTATGTAAAAAACACAAAGTAATTTTGTAGATTGTATTTGTTCTCTTAAAAATTGAACTCTATTGACGTGTGGGCATATATGGTTAATATTGTGGGTTCCCTCAACACTAATGGGACATTAGAGAACCGAATAATGTAAAATGCATCATTTAAAAGTTTGTGCGCTATTCAGAAATATGTGTGCCATTTGATGTATTTAATTTTTGATAGCCATTTATTAGCCATTAAATCTAAAGGGATATAATGTCATACACATGTCTTTTGTAATTCGTGTGCCAAAAAAATTAGCGGTTGGAAGTGTTGGTTCCATTACACTATACATTTTCATTTTTTGTATTTTTTTGGAAATTGGAAGTTTTTGAAGCTGTTGATGAGAACATTGGTGTAAACAGGTCACTCCATTCAATTTGAAAAATATGATCACGGTTTGATTCACAAATCCTAAGAACTGTTTGATTTCATCAAGGTGTCAAAAATTGGTATGTGTTCTCACCTTTGTCCCTTCCAAAATTTTGAAAATATGAAAATGTAGAATTTTCTGTAGAATTCTCAACAAAATCCTATTTTGTGCACTTCCAGTAGTCAATTCTATCCATGATAGAATATTATTTCATTCTTATTAACAAACATTTCTCAATTCAAAATGTTTGGAATTGTTTCGTCATTCAATCTAGTGATCCCTAAATGATTTGTGAAATATGTGTATATTGTGCTTGCAAGAAATGCACAAACATGTTATGGGATTTTATTTTGCAAGAGGGTTAAGAATTGTTTCCTTAAATACCTATCATGGACAACAATGATTGTAGTAAGCAAAAAAAAAGGTGCTAATGAAAAAGGTGAAGAAAATAGATTTTTTTCAGTTAGGGCTTTTGTAGTAACTGACAGAAGATGACATTTTTTATTTTTTCTTAATGAGGTTTTATGAACATTTCCTAGTACATTTGATTTTAAAGCTAAAACACATACATTGTATCTGTATATATGAATTGATTTCTTGCATAAGTAAATTGTGGAAAATACAATTTTATAAAAACTTATATGTAATTACAAAAGAGAAAATACAAAGGGCTCAATTTATGTAGGTTCCTCTTAGAAAAATAGTGAATTAGAGAAGTATATAACCTGCAATTTGAGAATACGAGATAAACAATATTTTGAAGATTTGATCACTCACTAAATAGTTCTAAAAAGACACATGCAAAAATTACAGACTGAAATTACTGGCTCTGGATGTTTTAGTTAAATAAACTAATGATATATTGACACTAAAAAGTATAATATGACAAGTTTTTTCTTTCTTAATCTGACTTTATTAAATGTGATGAAAGTTTTTTTACTAAAGATCTTGATAAGCCGTCCACCGAAGCCCACTAATTACATGGAGATTAAGAAAGTTAGATAAGGGAATATATTCCGTTGTTTGTTTATTATGGTGGCAGGTGATAGTGTAAGGAAATTATGAGATCTAATATCTATGGAAATTGTGATAGTTAATGACCAGGGAGATTATACATATAATTTGAAGTCTATACGTTCATACTAACACTAGAAAGAGTGTGGTCATTATATTTACTCATTATACCATTTTTATAATGGATAAATTGATTTAAATAGTATAGATCAAAAAGCACCCACACACCCCCAACCAACACACACCCTAAATAGCTGCCATAGTGGACCTTGTTGAATTCACCTAGAATTCCAATTACGTTACTCTCCCGTCCCCTGACATTGTGTGACATTTTATTAACCTGCAAACGCAAATACCACCTCTTCTACTCGGGCTATATCAAAACCTCCAAAATTTATAAAAAACATCTCAAGACAATCTAACTGTGATCACAACAACATCAAGAAATCAACATTATCATTTTCAGTTAATGACTCACTATATCCATCATCATAATCTTCCCTACTAGTTCTATGCCACAATATCCAATGTTACATGTCCCAAATCAACATCTATAATAGTTCCATGTCAAAAAAATATATCATCATCCACATATAAAAAATGTCTCTAGTAATCATCATGCCATATAACTGAATCTCCGCTCAATAATAATCTTTGATCTAACATCTAACCATCATACGAAACAAAACATAGTAATGTCTATAATAAAATCAAAAGTATCAACATAAGCATCAAAAGGTGTCAAAAGGGAAGTGGGAACTACATTCTTCACCATTTCGACTAACATCATTGCCTTGGTGATTAGTTTGTTGGCTTCAGTGGTAGTTTACTTCAAGTGATCGTTGAAGGTGGAGCTCCAAGACTTCATAAAAAAGGGTAAAAACATAACCAAATACCTTTTGGGATATGTGAGGGAATCCCTAAGTCCCCCCTAGAACAAACTAGTTTATGGACCTCATTTTTTCATCCTTTCTCACCTGCGATGGGGTAAGAGTATCAACCTATCTTCCTTTTTATATCATTCTTTCGAGCACTCAATCAATCTAGCTAGGGATGGGGAAGGGCCCATTCTCCATTTATTCCTCTTATATCTTCTCTTTTAATTTTCTGCCTCCCCTGCGAAGCTTGTTTTCTTTCCTAATAAATTTGGAAAATCCCATTGTACCCCCACCTCGTATCCTCTTCCTTCCCCCACTTCCCACCCCTCCTCTAGTCATCGTCTTCGTCTACAATTTATCTTTGATTCTGATTTATCGGTCACCATTTTTGGTAATCCTTCAAAGGTGTTATTTCCCTGATGTCACCATCTCCCCTCCCCCATTCTCCTGGTCATCCATATCCTAGCTTCCCTACTATTGGAATTCTCTCGGCTCTTCCTACTTATACTACCCTGGTCTCTAGCTGGATCTTCTTCTCTCAAATGCTATGTTGGCTAATCTTCTTTATATCTAGACTCCCATGATACCAGACCTATGGAAATTTAAGATGAGCCTCTTGTTGATCGTGTAGATTTTCAAGCCTAGGACTGATGAAGTTTAAATGATGGATAGTGAAACTATTCACCCATGATATGTTAAATGATTCTCAACCTAAAGTGGAAGATGCAAAGACAGGGAATAATTTCCAAAAAACTATTGCAAATTGCAATTGATGGTAGTATGTCGACTGAGGATATTTAGGTGGATTTGGTGTCCTCTATCCTTTGTAAACTAAAGATGGGCCATGCACTGTCTTGAAGGATTGGGAAGCTTATACCCGACAATACCAAGACTATTATAAACAAAGACTACTCTGAATTGATTTCCTTAGCCTATCTATTGGTCTAAAATTATGGTTCTATCTATCCTAAGAATATTGTTAAAGAGTTGAAAAATCTCTTATGATCGTTTGTACTTTTTACTATTTTTTTTTTGTTTTGTTTCATTTTGTTCAGTTGTTTGGTTTTTTTGGAATCTTATTGGGTATCACTAATGTAATTATCACTACTCTATTTGGTCAAATGGAATCTTTGTAAAAGGTTGTGGGACCTTCTAAAACCCTCACTTTACCCTAATTCCAAAAAAATGTAGTATATGCTTTAGAACATTATATGGAACAACATTCACTGCGATGCAATGCAAATACAAGTTGAACAGGTTGAAGAAAACCTTCACGAAGGAGAAATAATTGGAAAACATAACAGGGGAAACACCTTCAACATAGAATTTCTATGAATATATGGATAGTATTATATGGAAAACACCCCAAGGTTATTGGTCTTATGGGATGTCTTGATGGAAAATAATATGTTAATAAAAGTACTTATACTTCTGAAAAAGATATGAAAGGGAAATAAAAAATCCCTTCTATCAACATTAATTTTTGAAGGAGTAAACCAAGAAACTCCTTTGAATAAAAGTGGAATTTTAAAGAAAACATGTAAAGAGAAAAATAAACTCTTATGGATATTTTAAAGATATAATGGAGAATAACATGCATCTATTTACTCAGGAAATGAAATAAATTGAGCAGGGAAGACTTCAACTTGAGCGTGAAAAAATGGAACATGAGAGTAAGAAAATGGAGAAAATATTGGATTTATAACTTCGAATTGCAAGTCTTTTTACCTAGGTAAATTAAAAAAATTTAAACCATAGTAACATATTATTACATTTCAAAAGATGGCGTATATTATGTAAGGAGAAAAAAGATATGCAAAATCCCCTATAATTTGGGGATAGATAATGCTTCCTTCAATTTGGAAGGTTGGTGATGTTAATACTTCTCTATTTTTCATTCTTATATTTATTTCAAAACAATTCCAATGATCAACATCATGGGTGCCACCAAGAGCATTGACACACACATCCTAAAAAATTGTTTGTGTAACAAAACACTTTAAAAATGATGTCGATAAACATGTATATTTTTGTTTGCTAAAATATGATAATTTAATATGTGTGACATTAATTGTACCACATATCATTGTATGTAGAGTCAAAGTATGGAATACTTATATACTCACTATGTAATTTATAGATGATAATATTGAAAATTACCATGATGTTTTTTTTATGATAATATTGACAATGATTCACCTACAAAATACAATTCCACTATTAAATTGGGAAAGACTATGTAAAAAAACACAAAGTAATTTTGTAGATTGTATTGGTTCTCTTAAAAATTGAACTCTATTGACGTGTGGCATATATGGTTAATATTGTGGTTCCCTCAACACTAATTGGACATTATACCGAATAATGTAAAATGCATCATTTAAAAGTTTGTGCGCTATTCAAAATATGTGTGCCATTTGAAGTATTTAATTTTTGATAGCCATTAATTAGCCATTAAATCTAAAGGAATATAATGTCATACACATGTCTTTTGTAATTCGTGTGCCAAAAAAATTAGCGGTTGGAAGTGTTGGTTCCATTACACTATACATTTTCATTTTTTGTATTTTTTTGGAAATTGAAGTTTTTGAAGCTTTTGATGAGAACATTGGTGTAAACATGTCACTCCATTCATTTGAAAAATATGATCACGGTTTGATTTCACAAATCCTAAGAACTGTTTGATTTCATCAAGGTGTCAAAAATTGGTATGTGTTCTCACCTTTGTCCCTTCCAAAATTTTGAAAATATGAAAATGTAGAATTTTCTGTAGAATTCTCAACAAAATCCTATTTTGTGTGCTTCCAGTAGTCAATTTTATCCATGATAACATATTATTTCATGTTTATTAACAAACAGTTCTCAATTCAAAGTGTTTGACATTGTTTTGTCATTTAATCTATTGATCCTTAAATGATTTGTGAAATATGTGTATATCGTGTTTGCAAGAAATGCACAAACAGGTTATGGAACTTTTTTCACAAGAGGGATGAGAATTGTTTCCTTAAATACCTGTCATGGACAACAATGATTTTTGGAAGCAAATAAATGGGTGTGTTGAAAGGCTGAAGAAAATAGAATTTTTTCAGTTAGGGATTTTGTAGTAACTGCCAGAAGATGACATGTTCTATTTTTACTTAATGAGGTTTTATGGAAAGTTTCATTAGTAAATTTGATATTAAGATACTAAAAAACAAAAGTAATTATAGCTTGTTTATAGTAATTGTTTGCTTGCATAAGGAATTTGTGGGAGATACAATTTTATAAAAAACATATATGTGACTACCAAAGAGAAAATACAAAGGGTTCGGTCTGTGTAGGTTCCTCCTAGAAAAATAATGAATTGGAGAAGTATAAAACCTGCAAATTGAGAACACGATGATTAACAAAATTTTGTTGATTTTATCATTGACTAAATAGTTCTGAAAATACACATACAACAATTACAGAATAAAATTGCAGGCTCTGGGTGTTTTAGTTAAATAAACTAATGATATATCAACACTAAAAATGATAAGATGACAAGGTTTTTATTTCTTAATATGACTTTATTAAATGCGATGAAAGTTTTTTTGCTAAAGATCTTGATAAGAGACAGTAGAAAACCACTACTTTGTATGTAGATTGAGGTAAGTGAGATAAGGGAATCTATTCCTTGTTTGTTATTAGTGGCAGGTGGTAGGGCAAGGAAATTTTGAGATTTAATATCTTTGGAAATTGTGATATTTAATGACCAGGGAGATTATACATAGGATTTGGAGTCTGTATGTTCATACTAATGCTAGAAAGAGTGTGGTCATTATATTTAAGCTCATTATACCATGTTTATAATGGATAAATTGATACAAATAGTAATATGATCAAAGAGATTTTCTCTTCTTGATAATTTCTCTAGTTTTAAAATTGTACTGCTCACATAGAATTTCTAATTCAAGATAACCTACACTACCAAAAAAGAGACGTATGTATACAAAATAATTCCTTTCACAATAAGCCAAGAAGAACTCTACGTAGAAGGACAAAAAATGTTATTATTGAAAAGGTAACTTGGGTACTCATACGCATCATGAGTCGACCATCATGATGTTGTAAGAGTACCCTAGGAGCTTTGGAAATATTTAACATCTTTATTGACTACCCCAAGACCTTAATGGCCTTCGAGACTTCATTTATCCTTAAAATGTGTAATTTATATATTTCTTTCAATAACTTATAATATATATTATGAGAACTACATAAGGTTTGATCCCTCTCGAGGGTATGAAGTGCATGACTTGGCTCTGCCAGGGATAGTCCAACTGATATAGTACAATTATAAATAATGAAAGTGAAATAAACACATCCCTACACCAAACAAATCAGAGCTACGTAAAGCTTGACCCCTTAAGAAAACATGTATTGCAACACTTTTCTCAGTTCAATAATATATGTCCATTGATTATTGCATAACGAAAACTAAGTTCAATTTTTTTTGTCAAGGCCGATCTTAGTGACCACTAATATTTAAATATTTCATTGTGGCTGACATTAACAATCGCTAGGAATAGAAATGCGTATTCCTTGACCCCTCAATAGTGCATTTATTGCCCCAATTTTCTCATTGTACTAATAGTTTTCCTATTAATGATGCCTAGAAATTTCTAAGCTCTAAATATTTTGTCATGGTTGACCATAGCAACGGTTAGGATCAAAACTACATATTTCTTGACCCCTCAATAATATATATATTACCACACTTTTCTCAGTTCATTAATAGTTTTCATGTTACTGATTCCTAGCGACCGCCAAGCTCTAAATATTTCATTTTGGCTAAACCTAGCAACCTCCATGATCAGAATTACATATTTATTGACCCCTCAATGCCGCATGTATTTCCTCACTTTTTCTTAGTGTATTAATAGTTGTCCTGTAAACAGTGATTAGATATGGCCAAGCTCTGAATATTTCATTGTGGCTAACCTTAGCGAAATTGAATTAATTGAATTATTTTGCGAGAACATAGGCGTAAGTGCGTCACTTTGTTCATCCATTGGAAAATATGATCGCAGTTTGATTTCAAAAATTTAGAGTTCAATTGTGATTTTTCCTAGGTGTTAAAAATCGGTATGTACTCCTGCGCTTTTCTCAATGCATTAATAGTTGTCCTGTGAATGATGTCCTAGTGACCGCTAAGCTCTAGTTTTTTCATTATGGCTGAGCCCTAGCGAGTGCTAGGATCAACAATTCTTACATTTATTTGCCAACTGATTTTTTTAAGCTAACCAAATATTCAGAAATAAGAGTCATAAGAGTGTTGCTGTAAATCCAAGTATGTCCTTTGGCATATAAGTATTTGTTTCTATTGATGATATATATAGCAATGTTCGTGGGACGTGTAAGTTTTGAACATGGCGGGAAAACCAATGAGTTGTCGACTAATAAATGCTTATTTATATTTGTATGAGGACACCAGAGTAATTAGAGATACTATGTTCGATCCAGCTGCCTTAAATCATGAATTTTAGCATTACTCGGCTATTTTTTCCACATTTCAAGATGAAAGTCTTGATGTAGATGCCATAGATGAAAAGAGTGTCCTGGATAGATCAAGCACTAAGGTCCTCAATACATAAGGTAAATGAAAAGATTTGGTCTCCATTTAATTTATCGTTAAACCAAAGGTGCTTCCATTTCCATGGAACTGGTCGCTTCCTATCTAATTCTTGCCAAGTCTAAGGAGTGGACCTTATTTTTCTAAGTTCGTGGAAAAAGAGAATAGTTTTTTTATGTTGGGCATGCATACAAATGTTTTTATAAACTTCCAGAGTTAGACACCCTGTACAATATAGATACATTCGAGTCATAGTATGGCCACAAGGAGAATAAGAGTTCTTTTACAGATTTAGGTCCATGGACCCAATTAATAATATGGATGATTCTCATCTGACGCGATGTCCTTATTAAAATGTTTATACCAGGATTTTTTATTGGCATGGCCCTCATGAACAGGCTATATGGAAAACCTTCTACCTCTAAGGTCAATGTATCATGGATCCCCTTTACTTTCGATTATTACAAATAAAAAAAAGATTCCATCCTTAGGGAAAGTAGTCAGGTTCAATTTAGCGAGCCAAAGAAACAATTTCTGTGGACAATGGGAAATCATTTTACATGGCTTCCTATCTTCTTGATACAGTCTATTGGTGTTCTCAACTATTCAGAATTTTGTCCAAAATGGCTTCCTTCATGTGCCATTCACAGCTAAATGAACTATATTATGACTTGTATGTCCATCAGTTCAAATATCATATTCAAGATATATGTAATTATTTGCATCATGTTCTCTACCAACAATTACATGAAATAATGACACCCAGAATATATTCTAACATCCTCACTTCCATAAGGAAAAATGGGAGCTATATTCTTTTATCCAGAATATACTGTTATCATAATTGAGGGGCATTCCTTACAACTCTTTTTTAGTTGCCATATTATGTTCCTAATAAACTTAGCAGAATAAGAGGTGGCATATCAAATTTACAATGGTATTGTTAGAAAGTGCAGATAGAAAATAATATTAAAACACATCCCCCCCCTCTTAGTAACTGTAGGATGTATGAAATTTAATAGGTGCCCTGATTTGAAAGCTTGCATCGGCCCATAAAAATGTCATTCCATCTTTCCTAGCTTCCTCTAAGGAAATATGATTATATGAAAATGGTTTCCAAGCACCTTCAATCGCTTAAAGGATAGATAAATATATACTTTTCACATGAGGAAGATGCCAATGATTGGGTATGGATTACCGAAAATAGAAGATAGCCTTATTAAGAATAATATGAAGAATACTGGTGGCAATTCCACCTCTGAGAGGAATTATTAAAAAGGAGGCTACAAAGAGAAAGGAAACATTATATTTGGAACCTTCATAAAATATCTTATGCTCTCTTTTCTCCATCAATTGAAACTCTATCTAACGTTCAAGATGTTCAAGTCCACACCAAATGAAGATCCAACTTTGGTGGCATATGTCCTTATCTTCTTCAGATGAATAAGAATAGACTATATAAACTGAAATTTCAGCCAATGTGGCCCCTAGTGCAATCATATGAATATTCTCCCTCCACTCCACATGAAGTGAGATGATATTGGGTAGAGACAATCCAGTAATTTCTCACAAGGAACAACTAGACTGGGAGGCACAAGAATATCCCTTACTAAACATTGAATTCAATCCAAGGACGGGAACCTTGAAAAGGCTAACCAAAAGAAGATATCAACACAGCAAGTCATTGTCTAGACATGAAACTTCATAAGACCTATTTTTTCTTATAAAGAAATGAAAAGTACAAAGGCTCCCAAGTAGTGTAAAATATGAGGAAGATTTGGAATCTTTGATAAGAGCTACAGCTGAAGTATGTCGTAGAATTAGTGAGAGGCATATGTGTTATAAATAAAGAGCTTGAAAATCAATTAAAGGAAACAGTTCCTGTGGGTATGGTTTCTAATGTAGAAGAGGCATTTCATGGCCTGCACAATGCTATAAAGAAATTTAATGAGGCAAAGGTGAAGGAACAATCCTACTTAAAGAAGACCGGAAAATATCATTAAAGCCACAGGATCGATGCAGAAAATATTAATATTTATGGGACATTTCATTGAAAAAAGGCATGTGTAAAGACTCTTCAATTATAACCATGGATGATATTGGCATATGTCTAGATATATGCTAATTATACCAATGGAAAGACTAAGGGAATGGAATTATCAGGTAAGAAAACTATCTCTCTAGTTTGATGACATTACTTCAAGAGGAAATATCATTTTCATAGAAGCCTCAGTCATGGAAGTATTTAAGGAAAACCATGAACTAGTTTTTAGTGAAGATTTTGTTATATCACTTAAGCAATTCTTTAGTAATTTTTAAAGGATAATAGCAAAGGAAAACAAAGGAGAAAATTTGCATGTCATTGAGATTATCTCCAAAACCAAGGGAAAATACAAAAAATAGAGACTTTGAAGGAAAGTGCAAAAAAATCAAATTTTACTCAACAGGTTTTTCTTGAAAAGGCTAGTGTGTATTTTAGAAACCCAATATTAGACGTATGAAAGATAGAGATTATAAGATTTGCAAGAATCATATAAATAATGTACATTGAAATAATTACCAAGGTTTATTCTTATCATCATAATAAAAAGTAGTAAAGTTGGTCCCAAGGAATATCTAGTCAATACATTGGGTCTCAAAAACCATTAAAATTTAAAAAAATGTGACTATGTGAAAGGCCATCATTATCAGAAAAAACAATGGCAGGAATGAAAATGAAAACGCAATAAAAAAAATCTAGAAATAGACATAGAAGGGTGGAAATGGGAAAGTGTTCAACATAGAGAAATACTAGATCTGAAAAGGGATTAAATTTTATTTCATTAGGGCACAACAAAAACTTTGTTTCCATGAAGCATAAGGTGTTTTAAAAAGTGATCAAAATGAAATGGAAAGTAGGGTTGGACTAAGGAGAACGATTTTATAGAGCAAAGTAGGGTTGAACTACAGAGCACAGGTCGGTAGGGAAAGGAAGGGCTTGACTGCATAAAATGATTCATTATGGAAAATCAGAACTATACTATGGAGCATGATTTGGTAGGGAAAAGCAACGCTAGACTGTGGAATTTCGGGAAAAACATAGGAACTTGTCTAATACAAAATGACTAAATGGTCTCATAAAAAAAAGGTGTACATTTACTATAATAGAGGTTTTAGATAAATACATTATTTATCAATATCTGATATTATTTTGTTCTTAGTGATGTCTTTCAAACCTCTGTCTGCTTCATAAAACAAACTATCTACATTATTTTATCTACAACCCCTTTTTCTTTTACCCTATGTACTTCCTTTATGTTTCTCCTTTGAGTGTTTCCTTTATGCGTCCACTCTACTGACTCATTTTCCCATTTCAAAAATGGTCAGGATTCATGCACTTGGCCCTTCAATCTACTACTTGTTTGTATTGTTATATGATTTCACGAGTTACTTATCTGTAAGACCGAAATGAAAGAAACCCCAAAAAATAGTTCTTCGTGGTATTTCATTATTTTTTTGGCACATTCCAAGATAGAAATTTTTAAAATAGAAATATTACGAGATATGAAAAATTGAAAATTTGATCTTTCCCTCATTAAGAAAAAGTGTGGGATATTGAAATTTCAAATACTCTCAAATGCGAGGGAATTCACGATTTGAAATATGAATTTACCCCACATTAAGAAAAGGTGTAGGATATTGAAAAGAATAAAAAAATAAAAAAAACCAATGTCATTTGTTATTGTTTATAACATATATTAATTTAAACGTAGTAAAAATATATAATAATAAACAATAGAAATAAATTCTAAAAAAGTATATGCGCATTTACTTTTTATTTTTTTCAAAATAGATCCCAACATTGTTATATGTAGTATGCACTAATTTAATATAATTCTCCATTTAAATTCTGCCACATAAAAAGTTTGAACCAGATAGTTAGGAAATAATATAATTGACACATTTATTATGAAACTAAAATATAAAGAAAATCTTATAAAATATTTTAAACCTATATAAATCCATAATATTAATATATAAATAGTACCCACTAAAATGATGACACATGGCATGAAATTTCTACAATTTCAAACAATGCAACACTTCTCCCCACTAGGGATAGTCCAGTCCATATGATATAATTATAATCAATGTAAATTACTATCAATCCAAAGCTGTATAGATAGATTTTTCAATGAAAAGAGGCAAGGGTAGGAACCTAGCGACCACTAAACTAGACCATGATTTTTTATTCATTCACTATTTTTAAATTAGGAAAATTTTGTGCCTTGTGGTTGCTATGTCATTCCTTTCAATAAGTATTTGAGCTTATTGGTCTCTAAGTATTTTATTTTATACGAATCAATGTAAATTTTATGTCATCAAGAATATATCTTATGAGAACTACATAAGGCTTGATCCCTCTCGAGGGTATGTAGTGTATCACGTGGCTCCACCAAGGATAATCCAAAAAATATGATACAATTATAATAAATGAACATTACTATCGATCCAAAGTTGTAGAGATAGATTTTTCAATGATAAGAGGTTGTCACACCCTGTAATTTTAGTATTCTTTTTGTAAGGATAAGTCATAATGATTTACAAGAGAAGGGGTACATGCATTGTTGCGTATTTGAGTATGCAACAATGCATGTGTGTGTATATCCTAAAAAGGATATATGCACTTACGTGTAGTTTCATGCAAAATCATGTAGCAGTGTTTATAGTCCCATGTTCGTAAAGTATTTAACATTTTACAACTTATTCTTGTTCACCTATTGTATGCATTCATTTGATCTTGCTATGAGAAATGGTTAGTATTATCTTTTTATGTTTTGATTATTGTATTGGTGACGAGTAATTTTTTTTCACCTTGCTCTGTTAATGTGTTTAAGTCAATTGTGCATAGTTAGGATACTGCATCTAGCATGGATATTAATAATATTACCTATCCTACAGGGAGTAATTATTTGAAAAGTATGAATGAAGTTATACATGGCTGTAAAATATATATTATTTTCATTATGGGAAGATAATGGTTAATATGTAAAGTAATAACTCTATTTGATACATTTATGATCATTAAGTATTCAATTGGTTTGCCTTTTGTTAGAATGAACTTTTCAGGACAATATGGATCTGGGACCAATTGTGAATCCTTGTTAAAATATCATTGTTGTGATAAAAAAAGGTCCATGGCCACACTTATGTGCAAGGATTGCTTTGCAAGTTGGGATAATTTTTTTATTTTTGGGTCGAATCGACCCCCACGATACATAAACCTTGGGGTTTTATTGATTAGGAATCATTGCTGAATAAATGGTCAATCGACCCGATTGTTTGGGAGTTTAAAAATTAAGCTTATATTGTATTGTATGATTAAACTAACCTATGAAAAATTTGTAATTAGACCAACCTATCATTAAATTGATACTATTATTATGTGATCATTATAGTTGACCCATCCAAGAGGAAAGGATTGATTGTTTAAATAAATCTTTTTAGTTGGACCAAATTAACCATACATATATTTGGAGGCTCGACTGTTAGTTAACCTATCATGAACCATGTAAACTAGTAGACAGATTTTGTATGCAAAGTTTATTCACCACCAAATTTAGTGGTCAGTGGTTTTTGGCCACAACGTGGATGGAAGCATTTATGAATTCATTTAATGTTTTATGAAGCTCAAAGTTCAAGAAACTCAAAGCTTCCTTGATAAGCTACCGAGTTAGATTAAATGAAATTTCTTTTTTACTCCTCTTCTTATGAACTCAATATTTGTTGAACTTTACATGAGGGTTTTGGAGTCATTTGGGGCCAAGATAATCATGCAAATTATTAGTGTTGAAGGTTTTGGTTTCATGCGAGATACTATAGAGAAATATTAATAAACAACTAGTGTTAAAGGAGGTGGAGATTGTTTGTGGGTCTATGTTGTTATTTGAAGAATCAAATCTATGTTTGGAACTGTGGGAGACATTTGGGAGAAGAGGAAGAAATGAGCTTCCATTCACAGGTATGATATGTTGTATTTCTCCCCTAATAGCTTGTTTTATTTATTATTTACATGGATAAAACTCTACAATAATTCTTATTTTTATTGTAGATTTGGGTTTTCTTTGTTATGGTAATACTCTTCTAGGTGTTATCGTTTTGAATTATTTATTGAATTTGGGTTTGAATGCAATTTTTGGAAAGTTACAGAGTTATTAATGACTGTCGTTTGTGTTATTTTTAATGGATAAACAAAAGGTTGACTTTTGAGTTTGTACTGTTGATAATAGGGTGTTACCCAGTAGCTTCGGTTTTCCTATGGCTATCCATATGCAAATATTTTGTTAAGTGTACAAATTTATCTATGGCCTTTCCTTTTTGAATTCTATGATTATGGGTAATAATTGTTTGACTAGTTTAGGTTCGAATCTCTATTGTTTTTAAATGAAAACCTTCCTACGTTATCCATAATGATTTTGAACTAGGTAGTAGTGACTTGGTTACAGCTTATTGTTAAAGATTTCGGTCTTCTAAAATGGTATTATTTACTGTAAATTTCTATGGTTCCTTTTCCTTGTAATGGTGTTAGTTTGATATGACCATTACCCACAAGGGTATACGAGTGGTTTGTTGAGTGCGTACTCAGTTAGTGGATGAATTTTTGCATCAATATGTAGTTCTTTTAGTAAAGTGGTTATAGGTGTCTTTGGCTTTCGAATCGAGTATGGTATTATGACATTACTTTAATATTGTCGAGTAAGGTGAGTTTGGGTTTTGATTATTCCTGTTACATTTCTATGATTAAATCCTTACTTGGCAACACCTTGATCTCTGTACAAATTTTATATCGGGAATTATGGGAGGTTAAGTTGACTGAATCAAGTATTTTCCCCTTAGTGGGTTTGCATGAAGATTGTGTGGCCATTGTGTGTTCATTCTACTATGGGTATTCAATGGTTGACTATATAATTTCCAGTAATTTAAGGTAATAAGGAACTTACCTTAAGGTTTTCAAGTATCCATTGATACTAGTACTTGATTGATTACCTGTTTGGGGTTATATATATATATATTATATATATATATATATCATATATATATATTATATATATATATAATATATATCTATATATATATATTATATATATATATATATGTAGTGTTGATAGTTAAAGTAATTACAAGGTTGTTAAGCACTTGAATACATTGAATATACCTTGACATAATAAAAAGATTAGAATGAACATAAATAAATATTTGGTGAATGGTTATTATTTGGTTTGGAAAATATGGATTTCTAGAGTACAGATGACATCAAAACTTAAGGGAAATACCATCTTATTTACTTAAGTATATTTTTGTTGAGTAATGTATGTAATATGAAGTAAGCATAAATATTTGTTAACTTGTTTATAACAAGATGATCTTGTTGGATAATAAAGATGTGATTGTTCTTTTTTGTGATTAATTTTGTCTACTTCTATTTAGCCATGAAGGATTTAGATTAGAATAAAGTGAATAGTATGTGAATGCAAAGTATTTATCTTTATATGTTACAAATGGGGTGTTATGTTTTAGTAAGTCAATTATATAATTTAATTTATCACAAAATTTCATGTATGTAAATATTAAATGACATAAACTGTTGAGGGGGAAAGAGTACTTATCATGCCAATGTGTATTGAACTAACCATGTACATTTTGTGCATTATTAATTTTAGTTTCATGTTTGAAATATTTCTAAAATAAGAAAGGTAACTAGATATCGAGATGTATGAATATTTAGCAACAACTATGAACTAATTGTTTGTTCTTGATTGCAATAAAAATAATGTATTGTGTTTGATTTACTAGGGAGGCTATTGTGACATACTTTATTATTTATACCTAATCTACATGAATGTAAATGAATGTAATTACATATGTCAGAAAATGAAACATTCCAGAAAGATTGGAAGAGAAAGGCCTTAGAGATTATTGTATTACTTATTATACCAGCCTCTTGTTGGCTATTCCACCTATATTAAAGATGAAGTTGTCAAAATTAAGATATTGATTTATTTTTTTATTGATATACATTTTTAACCAGAGCTATGAACCGGTGGGGAAAGGGACCCCAACCCTACAACAAGAAGAGGAAGAGAGAAGAAAGAAGACGGGCGAAGAGATTGAAGTAGAAGAGAAAAAGGAGGCGAGGGAGGAAAGGAAGGCCGAGACAAGAATAGCAATCGAGCCTTGAGAAGGGTGAAGATTCCATCTGATTAACCTAAAGATGAGCCAGCCCGAGAAGAATCCGCGTGTAATAGAAAATGGAAGGCAGACAAAGCACGAACTTTGAGTTCATTCAGTTGATCCACCGTGGAATGGACAAGAAAGAGGGCCGCATCAATGTTGACCACCGAAAGGAAGCGTTGATCCAAGGTTGGGTGAAAGTTTTGGGAAAATGTCACCAGATCTCTGTATTGGCCATAGAGCCAATGGATGTCGTGTCCCAAGCTAATGGCATGTTCGTCAACTTCCTCCACCCATAGTAGAGGATCCGGAAGAGATAATTCGACGAGTTGAGCATGCAAACTGATGCGGTGAACTGCATATATTTGATCTAAGGTAACCCGTTCAACATCCGCAGTATTAGAATGTAGCAACAGGCAAAATGAGACAAAAGTGGAAGAAATATCTGAATCAGTTTGTGGGAGACAAGCATGGAATCGAAAAGAGTCTCCAAGGATTTCTTCAATAGCGTCGGCCTCTTCAGGTGAGGAGAATTTGAAGATCATCGCAAGCCGACGCCTATCAATAGCTGAGACATCAGCCAATTCGTGAAACTGTCCCTAGAGAGCCATAAAGGGGAAGCCGATGAAAGACATTACACCAAGAATAAATAGAGTAGGGGCCAAAGTGGATAGTGCATGGAGAGAAGGAATCGACATTAAAGGAGCAGTGGATGTGCAAGAAAGAGGTTGAAATGACCCCAAGAGAATTGGAGGTGACAAAGAGCCCACGAACGTGACTGAGAAGACCTGATCCGCGTGTGAGGGAACATCAACAGGAAAGAAGTAGAGGAACGCCAGTGAAAGAGAGAGGAGAGGACAACTCACACAAAAGAACTGCCACATGCAAGAAAGACTCTACCAGGCTACCTGGAAGTACCATGTCGTTCTTGGGAAAGAAGAAAGGGGAAACCTTTCCAATCTTGAGCTGTGCTAAAGGATATACAAGCAGAAGGATTGTCAATGGTGAAATTAGCAAGAAAGTCCACGGCACAATTGGCTTCTTGATAATTGTGAGAAATATTCCAATAGTGTATTTTGCCAAGCCAATGAAGGATTTTTGGGATGAAGAGATTCAGCTTCCACGAAGGGGAGGCACCTCTGGAGACTGCAAAAATTAGGATTTGGGAATCCCCTTCAATAGATAGTTTTGAACAACCAAGATGTGCCACCATCTTGACCCCTTCAAGAAGAGTGTCGGCTTCTACAGAGTTACATGTGCCCTCTTTGAGAGGGAAGGAGCCTACTTTGATGAGGCGACCGCGATCATCTCTGAGAATGCAGCCAGCTCTGGATAAACCAGGATTACCTCTAGAATCCCTGTCGAAATTCAATTTCCAATGACCCTTAGGAGGAGGACACCACCTGATTTTCTTCCTTTGAATCAATTTTTCAATTTGAGAGAGCCATTTTCTAAAAATTTACCCAGGTCTAGGGAGCTTGATAAGGGGCCAAAAATGAAGGATTGAGATATCCTTAGAAGAGGAGGAAAAGGTGGGACACTTGGCATTAACACACTCCGAAATGGCCACTTCGAGCTTATTGAGGAAGGTAGGAAGCTTAATGGCTTGCTCCCTAAAGAGATGGAGGTTTCGTTCCCACCAGATATGCCAGAGCAAAAAATAAGGGTTGACATGCCAAATAGAGCTAAACAAGCTTTTGACGTTATAGGACGGCCAAGAAGAAAGATTTGCAACAATTCTTTTGCAAGGGACCCAGGAGAGGTTTAATTTGTTAAGAACCTAGTCCCAGCAGTGGGAAGCAAAGGGGAAAAACAAGAAGAGGTGATCTAATTCTTCCTCAGCAGCACCGCACAAAAGACATTTAGAGGGGCCAAAGAAACCCCACGAATGCCTTTTAGCTTGAGTAAGAACCTTCTTGTTCAAAAGTAACCAACCGAAATATGCAAATTTTGGAGTGATGTAAGGGTGCCAGAAACCAAGAGAGCACGGAGTCCCTTTGCCTACTTGAGAGACAAGAATGTTATAACCAGCTTTAACTGAATAGGAACCAGTGGAGTCACCTACCCAAAGTAAGCAGTTGTATCTGTTGAGATACAAGGCATTTCTATCCCGAATTGAATCCAAGAGGAAGGCGGATTCATGAACGGAGGCACTGATAGATGAGAGGTCTTTACAGAGCCAAGAAGGTGAACCATTAGGGTGCTTGCAGCCATAATTTGAGACCAAAGTACCCCAATACTGTTTGGAAGAATTCATTACTCCATTGAGGGAAGAAAAAATATTGAGTGGGGGAAAACCATTCCAGCTTTCATCCCAAAAGGACACAAATCGACCGTTGTTTAACTTCCAGGTGACCATCTCAGTAATGAGAGTTTTGGAAATACATAGGAAATTCCAAATATGAGAGCCTCTTGGTAACTCAGAACAAGAAAGAAAATGATCATGTCGTTGGCCATCGAGATACTTGTGGGAAAGAACCTGGAAAGTAAGTCTACTGGCATCAAAAATGAAGTTCCACACCAATTTAGCTCCAAGGGCCTTATTTTGAAGAATGAGATCTAAGATACCCATACCACCCAAACTCTTTGGAAGCTTTACCAGATCCCAGTTAGCTAGGTGGAATTTGCGCACAATGTTGTGACCTTGCCATAAAAAGGTGTGCACCACTTTTTCAATTTTGAGCAGGATAGATTTCGGAATATGTAAAATAGATAACATGTAAATTGGAATTAACAGGAGCACCGAGTTGATGAGAAGAACACGGCTAGCCAGAGAGAGCCATTTTCCTTTCCAAGACAGTAGTTTGGAAGAAAGAGAATTCAGGAGCCCGTTCCAGAGGTGCACCTTTCCATTGCCATGGAAGAGTGGAATTCCCAAATAATTATGGGGGAAACTACCCAAAGAGAAGCTGAGAATTGCTTTAATCCTACCTTGAAGCCGAGGAGCCACGTTGAAGAAGAAAATAACAGATTTGTGAAAGTTTAAAACTTGACCCACAGTAAGAGAATAGGAATCCAAAATGGAAGAAAGTCCCTTGTCTGAAAAGAAAGGTATCATCCGCGAATTGTTGATGAGAAAGAGGAGGAAGGTTGGAAGTGATATGAAGACCTTTCAGAGAACCCTCTTGAATAGCAGACTTTATACCGTGACTGAGAGCTTCCGCCACCAAAGTGAAAAGGAAGGAGGAGAGCGGGTCTCCCTGTTTAATACCTCTACTACTCTAAAAGAATCCTTCCGCGGAGCCGTTCACAAGAAAATAAAAATGAGGGGAGGCTATGCAATTAAAAAATCCATTTACAAAAGTGATCACCAAATCCCATAGCTTGCAGAGATTTGAGGAGGAACCTCCAATTAACATGATCATAGGCCTTACTGAAGTCAAGTTTCAACAACATACCTACTCTAGAGGAATTATGAAGAGTGTGTATTAATTCATGAGAAATAATAATACCCTCAGTGATAGACCTCCCTAGAATGAAACCACTTTGTTCTCGGGCAACCAATTTGGACAACAGGGGGCAAAGCCTATTAGCGATAGCTTTAGATATGATTTTATAAGAAGTGTTACACAAAGATATGGGTCTGAAATCATCCAACATCTCAGCTGGGGATTTTTTAGGGAACATGCAGATGAAAGTATGATTGAGATTACCTAAAATATTCCCAGAAATCCTAGATTCCTCGACATCGTGCCAAATGGAAGGACCAACAACATCCCAAAAATCTTGAAAGAAGGATGCTGGGAAGCCATCAGGGCTGGGTGCTTTATCCCGTTTCATAAAAAAAAACAATTTTCCAGACCTCCTCCAAGGAAAAAGGTGAAAGAATCATATCATTATCAACATCTATGATAGAAGATGGTATCTGCGAAAGGAATTGGGACTGCACACCAACTGGGGAGGCCAAATCATTTAGGAGCTTCCTAAAGAAATCCACCGCTTCTATTTTAATCTGAGCTTGGGAAGAAGCAACGGAAGAATATTCAAGCTTGAGAGAGGAAATATAATTGAAATTTCTTCTTGCTTTGACTAAGGAAAAGAAGAACTTGGTTTTCATATCCCCATCTATCAACCAAGTTTCTCTAGATTTTTGACGCCAATAAGTTCCCTCTTTCAGAAGGAGATCACCCAGATCCTTAAGGAGATATTTTTCTTTTTGGAAATCCTCCTGAGTCATCCCATGGTCCAGAATGGACTCATTAAGAGTGCAAAGATCCTTCTCAACTCTATGTTTTTCTTGAAAGATGTTTTTAAAATTCAAATAGTTCCAGCATTGTAATTTAGCTTTAAGCAAAGACAACTTTTTGGAGAGTTGGAACATCCATGTCCCTTTGACAATAAAGGAATCCCACTAGACCTTGACTAATGGCTTAAGAGAGGATTCATGAAGCCACATGTTCTCAAATTTGAAAGGGGATCGATGCGGAGGAAGGTCAAAATTAGAACCAAGGAGATAGGAAAGTGGTCTGACCCGGAGAGAGGAAGAATAGAGCTTTTAGGAAGGAAGTTATTTTGCATCCAATGTTTAGAAACCAGGAATCTATCAAGACACATGGCTAAGGAACTGAACCTAGACCTCCTATTATTCCATGTGAACCAGCCCTTACAGGGCTCCATGTCAACTAAATGAGAGGAAGAAATGAAGGAAGTAAAATCCACCTGAGAGCATGGCTGCCATGGTAAACCTCCACACTTATCTCGATCAGAAAGGGTAGCATTAAAGTCACCTATGAGAATTATTTTGGAGACTACATCGGAATCCAAAAGTAAACTGAGGCTATTCCAGAGATCTCTTTTCCTAAGCGGAGAAGAGGGACCATAAACATTACATAATAAGAAGAAATCTTTGGAGTGTTTAATCATAACTTTGCACCAAATGAAATTAGATTCAACAAGAAGGGGCTCAATCGCACAACTACTAGATTTCCAAAAAATGCCAAGACCACCCGAGGCACCTATAGAGTTTGAGAAGCAGCCATCCCAACCTTTCCATTCTCTGAACCATCTACTTTTTCAACCATCTTCTGACATTTTTGTTTCCTGAATCAAGCAAAAATCAGCTGCAACATCTGAGGCATAGCATCTTAACAGATGTTGCTTGTTAGGGGCATTAAGGTCCCTAACATTCCATAAAAAGAGGATCATATTTGCTTTAGAGAGGACTCACCTCTCCTACTCGTAGTCGGGAAGAAAGAATGTAGTTGAAGTTGCTTCCTGTTAGTAACTTCGTTAAGAGAGAGCTTACTTTTGTTAGGATGACCAAGAATACTTTTCGTACCAAAATCCACATTGAGCAAAGGTGGAGTGGGGAGAAGTGGACCTAGCAACAGGTTATTAGGAGAGATATTCTCGGTAGTGACCTCTAGGTGTCCCGTTTGGTCTCCTTCTTTAGACTGAAGAAGATCATCTTTGTCAATAATCCATTTCTCTAAGGAGGATGAGCTACCTATGATACCAATGGATATGCCTTCGTGGAAAAGAGACAGAATCCTGGTAGAGACCTTAACAACGGAAGCTATTTCTTTAACAAGGAAGAAAGTATTGGGTTCCAAAGAAAGGGGTTCAAGAGCAGGTAGGGGAGAATGAGGGACAACGTGTAGGGACTGCGAGGGAGGAGAGTGACGGGGGGAAGGCGTGCGAGGGGCAGAGTGAAGGTGGGATACTTTCCGCCATTGCAAGGCACTATTAAAAGGGGGATTTTTACAAAGTTTATGAGTATGAATTGGCTTTTTGCACTTGAAACAGAGGTTGGGTAGTCCTTCGTACTCCACTTTCTACTTCCATAGACCAGAAGGAGAGTTGATATGAATGACTTCCTGAAGCTTAAGAGAGGGATTGATAGAGATGTAAATTCTTGCAAAGGAAGAGAGAGTACCGTTCAAAGAAACAGGATCGATGAGAATGACACGACCCAGGCTCATGCAAATTTTAGTGAGAATAGGAGCATACCAAAACTCACTAGGCAAGGAGTAAAGTCTAATCCAAACATGATTCCCATCTACGTCCGCTCTGTTGCAATCAAAGAGAGGCTCCCAATCATGGATCACAAGGCCTGAGTCGGAGAGGAGAAAATCTTTCTTTTCCATAGTGTCATTCTTCTGAGCAGCACTTCTAAAGAGCACTAAGAAAAAACCCTTTTCAAGGAAGCGAATACTCAGGCCGCTACCCCATTGAGTTTCGCACCAGTTTTTGAATGCCTGAAATCGAAAGCCTTCTTCCAATAAACTTTGCAAAAATAGCTCTCGAGTAAAAACACTTAGTTTGGGCAGCAAAGGCGACGTCTTCTACTAGGGACATGGAGGGAATAGCATCCTGAAAGGCGTGCATGTCACTATCCGTCGGAACCGAATCTGACCAAAATTAAGATATTGTTATTACAACATTTCCTATGCCTTTTATGGTTTGTTGATAACCACTAAGTATTTGATGGGTGATTATGGAAATATGAATTCTTATCTGGTTATGTGTTGTTTCCTAAAATATTTGAATGAATCTGTACTTTATAAGTATGCATATACATGTTTATTAGACAATAAGGACATAATTTGATGAAGATCACCAATTTATGAATTGATATATAAGATTGTGTTTCAATTTGTTTGTACTAATGGTACCTATTAAGTGATCAGTATGAATTATCAATGGAGACAATAGTATTATTGTTATGTTATCCCTATAATCAAATGAAATATGCTATTATTGACCATACAATATGTTTATTTTAAGTGATAATATTATTGTATAATATGTCCTTATGGTCAGGAATAAGTTTAGAAAAATAGTGATAACAGATAAAGAGCTTGATCAAGCTAAGTATGAATAGAAAAAAAATGGTGTTCCTTGATCTATATTTATGTACTTTGGAAAAATTGTTTGGGTTGCATCAACAGAATATTTAATGAGAATTCACAATTTATGGGAAGGCATAACTATCTTTAGTCATCATTATTAGCCAAATAATAAATAATGGAGGTAATGTGACAGCAACGGAATTGACAGGTCTACCTAGAGACTTAAGTATTAGGGTGGCTAACGAAGATGTTAAAAATCTATTATATAACAAAAGTAAACCAAGAAAATTTATTATAAAAATAATTTCAATTAGATACATGATTAGGTTATATTAATGTATAAATAACCTGAATTCAGAATGAGGAAAGATACATAGAATTACACTCTAAAAGCTTAGTATATTTGGTGTTAAGCAAGGTGTTAAGAATAGGTTGAATCATGAAAATAATCTTACAAATTCTAATTCCTTATACCATCAGTGACACAAAATTACATGGTAGAGTACCTTAATGAACAACCAATTCATGATGGTATGGAGTTAAGTACTTAGGTCTTAAAATTATGCAGTTCACCTATCTAGAGAATGAAGGCATGCTTTGTCGTTAATGAGATAACCATAACTTATATATATCATTATTGTACCTTGGTCATTATAAAATGATACATAATAATTTAGGTGTATTTAAAGGTACAAAAGTACTTGTTTATCTTAATTAACTAAATCAACCTAATAAATAGGAATAGATAATAATGAATGCTTAACTTATTAACTATGAACTTAATGATTTAATAAATGGAAATGAATCCATATAACTGAATAAAGTGATTAGGTGACATATCAAGTTCCTAATGACGAGTGTGTCATCATGGAACTGAGCATATCATACATGTCTTTGAAACTTTGATCAAAGTAGTGTAAGTTGTTGATTACTCTATCCTAATTTCACCAATATCTAATGTGTAGGGATACTGTATGGGATTCGATTGGTGGATACCTATGTATACACTTAGAAACCATCACTTGATTATCATTTCCTAAAAAATTAAACCGAAAGTATACCTTGTAAACACACTCGTAAAGAGTAATCTATGAGGGTACATTTACTAACAGATTCATGTAGTTGTACATGGTTTATGATTGTTATCGGATGGATTGAATTTAAGATTTACGATGGATTTAAATGATGGGTATTTAAATCAGGGAAGTATGAAGTTAATTTTTAAAAAATACTAGTTGAGAAGCATAATAATGAGGCTGTTACATTTTGATATCAAAGTGAGGTTGCAGCTCTTAGACTTATGTATTCCCTATGCTAACCAAATATCATAATTTGAAAACTAAAAACAATGAGTGAATGAAGGATGAACCGTGGAGAACGAACCAGAAAAAAAATATGTTTCAGGCTTAACAGTAAATATAGATAACACTAACATTTCTTCATGACACATGAAGCTAGAAGGATGTTGGAAGAAACTGATAAAGTGTGAACACTATAAGCCAAGGTAAACAACTTGAACTAATTGATAATAATCAGCAAGGGGTTTCTCGATTGTTGAATTGTCTTGAAGAAATATTTTTGAACTTTAATACAACATAAAGTAAACCCTACAAATGGAAAATGAAACAGATAAGAGAGGACTATCTTCTGTAGTAGTAGTGATTTGATGGGCCAATTAGGATAGAATGAGATTTGGAATAAATTCTGACTCGAAAAGAGAAAAATTATACAAGAGCGTTAGCTCTTTTCTACCTGAAACTTTAGGAAAAATGGTGGACACAATGTGGCAACAAATTTATATTTCCATAATGAGTTCAATAAGAAAGACTTGTTATGATTTCCAGCAAGTAGTAGAACAACGATGCAATGACTAATGAGCTAAGATGAAGGAACAAGATTTCCTAATGTGACATCAATTAAGTTAAGTAGAACGTCCTATTACTATTTAGTTTGATACTAGTACAACTAAGTTCTTAGTATCTAGTGATTAGCTAAATAGAATTGGAAATTGTATTTATCCTTTGCAAATGAAAATAAATTGAAAATCTATGTCTATCGATGCAACACTGACATTGATGTTGTCTAAGCTTCATCGTGTAATTTGGAGTTAGAAATGAATTATTAAAGGGATTAAGACATGGTGATTAATACTGACTAATGATGACAGATTTAATATTTACAAATCCAAAGATGAATTAAACCCAAAATTGGGAGAAACATTAGATGAATATGGATTTTCTTCTATGGGAGTGATATTTTGAAAATCCACTGGGCTAAAATTGAATCTGCAAGACATTTCCACTCATAAAAAGGAGAATAATCATAAGAACACCAAATCTTCGGCACTAAGGAATGCTAAGAAAATATGGTGGAAGAAATATAATAGAAAAATATGTATTGCCAAGAATAAAAATGTAGAAAAGATTGTAGTAATTACCCATAAGAAAAAGAAGAATAACGTTGCAGGTGGCAAGATCAAACACAGTTAAAAGGGACCTATTGGAGGATGTTTCATATGTGGGAGTGATAATTATACCATCGAATTTCCTTTGAAGAATATGAAAAAGTAGTGGTTGGTGATGCACACTATAAGGGAAAACAACCAAGAAAAGGAACAAGTATGCCTAACAAGATGTTGGGAAAGTTGTGGACTCCATGATGTTGGTATAGTACAATGCTAAGTAGGATGGAGTTTTTTGTACCTAATGATTAGTTGACAAATAATTGAGAAAATTTATTTTTCTTTGTAGTATGAAAAGAAAATTGTTTAAATTCCATATCTATGTCTGTCAACGTAAAATTGATGATGTTTATCATCTTCATGGAATTGGAATTATATTTAAATGTATTTGAACTCATGATTTATTATCATGTATATATATTATTCTGATGTGAATCAATAATTATTTTGTATGAAGGACAAACAAATACCTGTAAGATATGTGAAAACAACAAGCCTAAAAGGAAAAGAAAGGAACAATTTGGATGTTTTGAGTAATCATTGACCTTGAATATATGATGAAGATATATTTAAGGTGAAAATCATGGGTGAACTTGGATAAATCCAGATATAGAATGGAAAATCACTGGGAGAATTTCAGAAAAATAGCAATTACACAAGGCAAGGGTTCAGAAAAACAAGTGAGTAATGAAACAAAACAAATTTGTAAGACTTACGGAAAAATTGAAAAATAGTGTTTCCTTGTTTGTTGATGTGGTATATGGCTTGTTTTTTACTGACTGTATCATATTTTTAGTAAAATTACATGTCATGGTTAGTTTTGATACAAAACTTATGGTAGGATCCTAGCGGCCACTAAGCTAGATCACGATTTGTTATTCGTTTGTTATTTTCAAATTAAGAATTTTTTGAGTCTAGTGACCGTTATGTCATTCCTTTAATAAGTAGTGTATCTTAATAGTCACTAATTATTTTCATTGATAGGAATCGATGTGAATTACATATCACAAACAAAATATATTATGAGAACTACATAGGGTTTGATCCCTCTTGAGGGTATGTAGTGCAGCACATGGCTCCGTTAGGGATAGTCTAGAAAATATGATACTATTACAATCAATGAAAAGTACTATTGATCCAAAGTTGTAGAGATATATTTTTCAATGACAAGAGTTAATTGTATGATCTCAGTGGCCACTAAGCTAGATCATGATTTTTTATTCATTCTCTATTTTCAAATTAAGAAACTTTTGAGCTTAGCGGTTGCTATGTCATTCCTTTCAATAAGTAGTATATCTTAGCAATTACTAATTATAATCATTGATATGAATCAATGTGAATTACATGTCAAAAATAAAATATCTTATGATAACTACATAAGGACTGATCCCTCTCAAAGGTATGTAGTGTAGCACTTGTCCCTGCCAGGGAGAGTCCATCCAATATGATAAAATTATAATCAATGAAAATTACTATCAATCTAAAGCTATCAAGATAGATTTTTCAATGATAAGAGGTAATGGTAGGAGCCTGTTATCCACAATAACTCTCCTAGTTATTTGGATGACTCATCTTTCATTGTGGCTCTATGGTTCTACATAAATTATGTGTGCACTTCAATTTTTCACTTAGCATATTCCATGGTTGTAGTTTCTTTGTGTGCCCCACACAGTCCTCCTTTCACGTTTTCTTCCCTTCCTTTCCTTTTTCTTTTCCTATTTGTTTCATCTTCCCCTTGCACGCATCCTCTATGCCTCCACCCTATTCTTAGCATTGTGTTTCACCTTCACATGTGCCTTGGATTTGTTTACTAAAATTGGATAAGTCCTTAACATCCCTACGCACCCTTTCCTCATGCCTTATTACATCATGTTGTAATAATTATACCTCTATCATGTGCTTTCCTCTCACCTATTTGCCCCATTTCACCTTTGTGCTTCACATTTTTGTACACCTTCCTTCTTTCATTTTCCCACACCTCATTCTTATGTACACATACCTTTGTGCCTTTATCAGAACCATTCTATGCCACATCATGGTCTGATATGTTTGAGTGTGTTACACAACCAATCAAAGCACACCAACCAGACATTGAATCCTTGCAACAAATCAATGGGTGACACGTGGTGGAAGTGGAAAAACATCTTGCATATTTGTTCATCCTTTCATCTAATCATCATGTGCCACATGTCTTGCGTGCCCAGTCGGATTTGAAAAACTTCTGGCAGTCATAGCTTTTACTATAGAAATTTGATTAGTGCATGATTAGTCTCAATCAATAGTTGCTGACATGGGCTACATGTTAGGCCATTTAAATTCAAATTTTCAGTGGATATGGTAGGTGAGAAGTGGAAAACATGTCTCCCAGCATTAATGAGCAGATCTTATCATTCTAATCACCCAATTTAATATGAATTACCTGGGGAAGTGCATTTAACATATTTCAGGTGGATTTTCAGGTATTAAATGATTCTTATTGGTGGTTGTATTTCAAACTCAAGTTTTCCATCCTTCTCTTCTTCTTCCATTGATTCATCTATAAATGTAAGAGCTAAGCTCATTTTTAATGTTGGACATTTTGGATCCTTACGTATTTTTCTAAGGAATTCATATTTTTTGTATTTTGAGTCGTAAACTTCTAGATCTGGCTCGTGCATATGGATATCGACCTCTTTCACCATTGTAACATCTCTATGCATTTCTTGAAGTAATAGAAGCATAGTTTTGTGACTATTCTCTGTCCTAACATGTTAGTATTCCTTTTCTTGCATTTTATTTTGTATTGTGTGCTTGGTGTGTCATTCTACGTCCCTTGTAGCTCCATATTTAGTTACATTTGATGAAAATGAATTGGTAAATGCATTTTACTTGTGCTACGTGTAACTATCCTTATTTTATGCCCCTTTTCTTCTCATTTTTGCTCAAAATTAATGGTGTTCATCCCTCATTTTCTAGTGGTATCACCTTTTAGTGTAGTTTCATTTCATGATATCTATATATACCTAGTCCCTTGGCATTATTAGCTTAGTTTTCCCTTTCAGAATTAGGAGTAACAGTAGAAGTAGAAATAGATAGAGGAATCAGCCTTATCCGAAGATCCGTCTCAAGCATGTAAGGTCCCACAACTTGGGGATGATTCCATTGTCATCTCAAATAGCTTGGATCTTCCAGATCTAAGACACAAGTTCACGTTTGAATGACCAATAGTTTCTAGTACACCCAGTGGGACCAGTATTGAAAGATTATATTTCATATTACTAGGTTCTTGTGTGTGGAATTATTATTTCCATCCTTTGGAAGCTTATTTCAACGCATCTGGAAACTCCCAACAAATTCCAGATCTTTGTTTTAGTAGTCCTGAGTGCCTTTCATGAGAAGAGTGCATACAAGGCAAAGCACAGTAGATGAAGATTCTTTTTAATAACTCCATTTATCTCTGAGAAGAGTTTGTATTAGAAGACCTAGGCACACATATCCATCTCTAGTAGGCCACTCCTATTCAACTCCTCTAAAAAATAGAAAACCTACACTCCTTACCATGACACATTGGCCTCCTCCTCCACTAAGGAACTTTTCCATTTTCACAAGTGGACATCCTCTAGTTCTAGTTGTGCAACATGATATACCGAATGGTTCACTCAAGAGTATTTCATATTTTACCAGTGAAAATAAAGTCACCCCTCAAGATCATATCTAGGATGTAGCAAACATGTGTTCCCTCTACTTAATTACACATGATGATGTAGCAGTTAGGCTACTTGTAGCCTCCTTAAAGGGAAAAGTGCTCCAGTAGTACCAAGGCTTGGGACTTGGATCTATTTCCACCTAGGACAAGCTTGGGATGGCCCTCTACAATCATTTCAAATACAAATCAAATCACCTATCTCTGGTGGAGAAACTAACAACAATAAGGAGGTCACCTAACAAGCAGATGACTTATTTTAATATCAAATTCCATAAGAATTGGGATAGTATCCCTTTGGTGGTAAGGCCTATACCTCAACATACCTTCTTGTACTATCTAAAATAATTGAATAGTGACATCTTAGTCATGATTCAATCTATGTGAGGTAGTAATTTACCAACTACTTACAATATTGTAGTAAGGGAAGAAAATAGTCTCATCCAGGTGGGAAAGTTAGCTCCTAGACTACTTATTCCCTTATTCCTAGAAATGTCTCTAGCATCCTAGCCTTCTGTTGCTTTTGTTCCTACTCCTGAGTAATACACGTGACTAGTTGCATCCATTTCTTACTCTCTAGTGCAGAAAAAGGAAGATGAATAATTGAAGACTCTGATTATAAATTTTTCCAACAAGGTTGTATCTTTGGAGAAACAACAGACGCAAGCCTATAGAGGCAACTCTAGTTAGGTGCATAACCAAATCAATCATCCTTAGAGGAATCAGTATGGAAACTAAATATATGTGCATAACCATAAAAATGATAGATGACATGCTAGTGCATATTTACCCTTATAGGTTATTCCTCCCATGTTGTCTCTTCCAGTTCCCAGTACAAGTCAAGAACTTTTTCTAGTTCAGAACAATTTAGCATAAGAAATATAATGGTGCTTCCCTTGCAACATGCTTCATAATCAAAATAATTGTGCCAATGTCAAGTGTGCAAGCCTATATGGTCCATATTTCTTCTAATTTTGAGCCTTCCATCAATGCAAGCGAGCCTGATTGCCAAGAGAAGTCAAAAGTTTCCCCTGAATCCAATTTAATGTTCTTTGGTGCTAAGGATTTCTATGCAGTCAACCAAATTATAGACAACACAAGATATAGAAAATAATGCTTGAGTATGGCACATAGGACATAATTCCATAAACACATGTTGACCCTCAAAAGTGGAAAGATATAGTTAAGGCATCCAGTAGTAAAAAATACTCAAGTCCCAACATGTGAGGCTCCGCGTAAAGCTCCTTATAAAGTGGTATGTGATCCTCCTTTGGTAGGTCAACCCTCTACTTTGATGAAGGCTTCCACCTCAGCTCCTAAAAAATCAAGAAAAGATACTACTATGCCCCAAATGCATAAGTCATTAGGCCTTCCATTTAGCATTGTGGACCAAATGAAGAAAACAAATATAAATGTCACAATGTGGGATGCCCTAACTATTCCATCTCATCGCGACTTGTTTTATAAAGCTCTTAGCCAATTCCTACGTGTTGATATATTCATTATCAAACCGCATGCTTTTGTCAATATATATCAAGTAGAGGAGAATAAAGTAAGTAATGTTGCTAAAACCCCACATTTCTATATGTCCTTGATTATAGGCCAACATCGGGTACCTAATTGCATGATAGACTTGGGTGCTAGTAATTTTGTTATGCCAAAGAAGATAGTTGATTTCCTAGGTCTTAAGTATAGCCCCTTGTCCAAAGGAGTTTTGAAAATTAATGGCTCAATAGTTACTACCTTAGGAGTCATTAAGGATCTTGAGTTAGCCCTTCATGCATGCCCAAACCTTACCATAACTCAAGATGTGTGTGTCATTGACCTACCTCCTTTATTTTCCCTATGTTTGTCAAGAGAGTTTACTGCAAAAGTGGGTGGTTACTTGTCTTCTGATTGGTCCCATCTGTTACTCAAGTCAAGCTATGGTACTTGGTTTACCATACAAGATGAGCCTATATCTTCTTATCATGTAGATTCATATAATGCATCCCCTCTCCTAGCTAACTGCCTAATCCAAGAAAGTTAAGACCAAGTTTATGAGGAGAATCTTGTTTCCCCTTCCCTACCCAACCTTGTGCTAGATGAGTGGGCAAAAAGGAATCAAACAATTGATCCATATGAAAAATAACTTGAAGATTTTGAAACTAGTCTTGGCACTTATTGCATCCTTGAAGAAGAAGTTTTTCTATCGCAAGCACTCAAGAAAAACTAAGCAAAACATGATCTATAAAAGTTGCACTTTGATGGTTCCAGAAGCAGAAATGGTGCAGGTGCAGGATTTGATATTATTTCTCCTAAGGATGAGAAGTTCTTCTTCACACATAGGTTAAAATTCACATGCTCTAATAATGTAGTAGAATATGAAGCATTGGTGCATGGCCTTCTCATTACTGAGAAGAAAGGGATCAAATTGCTATAGATATTTAGGGATACAGACTTGATTATCCACCAGGTCACCAACAAGTGCCAGGAAAATAATAAGATTCTCAAAGCTTACAAACATAGATTTGAGGACCTCTTTGATAGCTTTGATGTTCTTAACTTGTAGGTGGTGCCCCAAAAGTTGAATCAAGAAGCTGATTAGATTGTCATTCTTGGTACACAGTTCTCTCTTACTGAGGAATTTGTCAAAGAAGACACATAGCATATCAAGATGGTGATCATACCATCCATTCTAGATAACAATATCAGCTGACAGATGTTTGATAGTGATTTACAGATTGTTCAATTCAATCAAAATGAGGTAGAATTCTCCTCAAGCATGTAAGCTAGCTTACATGATAGCTATGGTGATCAACTGATTCAGCTAAAGACAAATAAGTTTCTTGAAGGGTTGGTCACCTTAGAGAAAAAATTTATCCCTGATGTTGAGTTTAAGGGTGAATAAAATTACATGCGCGCAGTGCAGGATGATTGTATGTCAATCAAAATTATGCACGGGAAAGAAATGTTGCTCAGTAAATCTTGCGCGCATGAAGAAAAATAGACCTTCATATCTCTCTACCAAAAATATAGTGACATATTCTCATGAGAGTATGAATACCTCAAAGTTTTTGATCCAAGTGTTGCTCAACACTCTATTGACATTGATCCCAATATCAAGCCTATCAAACAAAAGAAAAGGCCAGTTAATCCAAGGATAGATCCCCTCATGAGGAAATAATTATCTAAACTTGTTGAGGCAAAGATCATTTTTCCTATCAAATATTCTACTTGGGTCACAAATCTAGTTCCAGTACGTAAGAAGAATGGTGAAATCAGACTCCATGTTAATTTCAAATATTTGAATAAGGCATCCCTCAAGGATCATTATCATTTTCCTTCTATGGAGAAAATCCTACAGACTATTTTTGGTGCGCAAATATTTTGTATGCTCAATGGGTACTCGGGCTTCAATCAGATTCTATTCAAGGAAGAGGATCAATTCAAGATGGTGTTTATGACTAAGTGGGGAATGTATGCATGTCAAAATATTCCCTTTGGCATATCAAATGTAAGTGCAATGTTTCAGCACACCATGGATATTTCCTTCAAAGGTTACATCAGCAAGTTCATATTGGTTTACTTTGATGACATTAAAACCTTCTCAAAGAAGGGCGCAGACCATATGGTGCATCTGGAGAAAGTATTTTAGAGGTGCATAAATTTTAGGGTATCTCTTAACCCCAAGAATTACAATTTTTCTATGATACAAGGTAAGCTTTTTGGCCATGTGGTTTCAAGGGATGGCATCGCAATTTACCTTGAGCATGCTTCAGTCATCCTATCTCTTTCCTTTTCGGCACACAAGAATGCCTTGTAGTCCTTCCTTAGAAAGATCAATTTTGTTAGGTGCTTTATTCCTAACATTGTAGGACTGGATCGGCCAATCACCTTAATGCTCAAGAAGGACATAACCTTCGAATGGAAAACAGAGGGAAAAAATATTTTTAACAAGATCAAGCAAGAAATTTCTTGCACACTAACACTCATAAACCTGGATTACTCTAAATATTTCATACTTTATGTTTATGGTACTGATTCAAGTGTTGTTTTTATCCTGACCTAGGAAAATCAACAAGGACTGGAAAAACCAGTGGCTTTCTTCAGTCAGACACTAGAAAATTATGAGTTGAAATATAGTCACACAAAGAAGTAATTTTTCTCCATCATGCACGTGCTCAGTAATTTTAAAATTTTGCTTGTTACAAATCACATCAAGGTGTTAGTTTCTCACTCCAATGTCAGGGACTTCATCATGGAATCAGAAATCAGTGAAAAGAGGGTATGATGGGTGATCAAAATCATAGAGTATGACGTGACTATCAAAACCACCAAATTGGTAAGAGGTAGTGCACTCTGTAATTAGATTGTTGATGATGTGCAGGCTGAATCGGAGACTCCATTATTCCTAAATGAATATCTCCTACACATAGAAATTGAAAAGGAAGCAGATCCTGAGGTGCATGACTAGATGAAGGATATGATCACATTCCTTTCTGAGGGCACATACCCTCCTGATTTAAACAAGGTAAAGAGAATACATTTGAGGTTATAATGTATCCCTTATGTTTTGATTGATGGCCTTCTCTTCAAAAGGAATTTTAATGTCATGTTGTTAAAGTGTATCGATAGCACACAAAATAAAAAAAGTGTTAGCCAAATTTCATGATGGATTCTCTAGTGGACACTTCTTTTCCAGGACTATAGCAATGAAAATCATAATGGAAAGTCTCTTATAGCCTACCCTATTTGTGTATGCACACAATTTGGTCAAAAAATGCAAAGAATGTGCTTTCTTTGCAGGAAAGAATAAATATGCAACACTCCCCCTCCAATAAATCCAAGAAGATCATCCTTTTGCGTAATGGGGTCTTGACTTCATAGTCATGATCAATCCACCTTCAAGCATTAGACACAAATGGGTGCTAACAATTATGAATTATGTCACTAGATGGACAAAAATTGTCATGCTCAAAGAATCAACTGATTCATTCATCTTTAACTTTCTCCAAGTTATAGTAACAACTTTTGGCATTCCTCAAACCATTATCTCTGATAATGAAAAATCCTTCCTTGGTACTAAAATCACTGATTGGGCTCTTAGTCTGGGCATTTATTTGAAGAATTATTCCAATTATTACCCTCGGGGTAATGGTCTGGAAGAATCAACAAATAAGAACCTGATCAGGATCATGAAGTGCATAATGAATATCATCCAGAGACAGTGGCACACAAAGGTTTCGTGTGCGCTTTAGTAGATAGAATTACAGTAAAGAAAGCAATAGGATCTTTACCTTATAATCTTGTCTATGGTAAGGAGGCTTCTCTTCCTTTGACACTCGAACTAAACTCCTTATCACTTGCTGAGGAACTAGATTTTGAAGGCGCAGAATAAAGAGAAGTCAGAATGGAAAAACTACTTAGTCTTGAAGAATCAAGGAAATCTGTCATGATCAAGATAGAACAACATCAAGTGATGGTTTGACAAGAAAGGCTAGGCCTCAACAAAATTGGGGGATTTAGTCTTAAAATGGGATGTGACAAGCCAAAACTAGGGCATCATGCAAAGTGGAGTGGACCGTATAGTATGTTCATACAAGGAGGCTAAAAGGCTAACAAATCCCAGTAAAGAGGATCTATCTTAAACCCTTCCATTAAGCTTACTGCATCATTTTGTAAACATTAGATTACTTTTAATTCCTCAAAATTTCAAATTTGAGGACTTAGTCTTAAAATGGGATGTTGACATAGCCAAAATAGGGTGTCATGCAAAGTTTTATGCACTTTAGAGTGGCCCATATAGTTTCTATCAGTGGTGTCCTCCAAGTGATTATACACTTCTTTGCATGCTCCGTGTGCTATTCATGCCTTCTTCCCTTCCCTTTCCCTTTTCTTTTCCTCTTTGTTCCAAAAGGCTTCTTTTGAACTCTTTTGATTTTTCCCATCTTAATGGAAGCACTCTACCAATCCTAGTAAATGGGATCTATCTTAAACCATTACATTAAGATTTTCTACATCATTTGTAAATATTTGAATAGTTTTAATTCCTCCAAGTGAGATACACACACATTATCTATTTGTACATAATTCTTTATTCTCACGTACTTTGGTGTGCGCTCTTTTATTGGTTCTAAATGTCATTTTTTCTCCACATAAGTTTTAGTATTTTTGTAGGATTCATAACAAAGTTTAGGATATGTCTTGAAGTGATTACGGGGGAAGTTATTCAAAGTTATAGAAAATCACATTACATAGCAGACTCCATGCCCAATGGATGCCCCAGGATACTAATCTCCTTCATCTAGTAGGCATATGGCCCCAAAATTTTCCAAATTGATACCCAAAATAACTCTCCTAGTTATTTAGATAACTCATCTTTCATTATGGCTCTATGGTTCTAAGTATAGGTTGTGCACACTTCACTTGTTCACTTGGTGTATTCCATGGTTGCAGTTTCTTTATACACCCCGTGCACTCCTTTCATGATTTCTTCACTTCCCTTTTTTTCCTTTTCCTCTTTGTTTCATCTTCCCCTTGCATGAACCCTCTACGCCTCCACCCTCTTCTCAACATTGTGTTTTACCTTTGCGCACACCTTGGATTTTTTTCCTAAAAGTGGTTAAGTCCTTGTCATCCCTATGTGCTCTTTCCTCATGACTTGTTACATCATTTTGTAATAATTGTACTTTTTCCATGCACTTTCCTCTCACCTATTTTCCCCATTTCACTAGTACATGTCACATTTGTGAGCACCTTCCTTCTGTCATTATCTCGTGCCTCATTATTCTGCACAGATACCTTTACACCCTTATTTGTACCATTTTTTCCATGTCATGATTTGATATGTTTGAGTGTGTTACATGTAACTAATCAAAGTGTGCCAACCATATCTTGAATCCTTGAAACAAATCAGTGGGTTACACGTGGCAGAAATGAAAAAACATCTTGCACATTTAGCCATCCTTTTACCTAATCATCATGTTTCACATGTCTTGCATGCCCAGACAGCTCTAAAAAACTTTTTACATTCATATATTTTTCTACAAAACTATGATCGGTGTATGACTAGTTTCAATCAATAGCTGCTGACATGGGCTACATGTTAGGCCATTCAAATTCATATTTTTGGTGGATCTAGTAGGCGAGAAGTGGAAAACATCTCTCTGGGAATTAATTAAAAGATCTTATCACTCCAACCACTTGATTTAATATGGATTACCTGGGGAAGTGCATTTAACAGATTTCAGGTGGATTTGCAGACATTGAATGCTTCTTGTTGGTGGTTTTATTTCAAACTTGTTTTTTCCCTCCTCTTCTTCTTCCATTGATTCGTCTATAAATGTAAGAGCTAAGCTCATTGTTAACATTGGACATTTTGGATCCTTATGCATTTTACTAAGGACTTCATATTTTTTGTATTTTGAGTCGCAGACCTCTAGATGTGGCTCGTGCATGTGGATATCGGCCTCTTTCACCATTGTAACAGCTCTATGCATTTCTGGAAGTAATGGAAACATCATTTTGTGACTATTCTCTATCTTAACATGTTTTTATTCCTTCTTATTGAATTTTCTTTTGCATTGTGTTCTTTTTGTGTCATTTTATGTCCCTTGTAACTCCATATTTAGTTGTGTTCCATGAAAATGATATGATAAATGTATTTTAGTTGTGCTACACATATTTAGCCTTCTTTTATGCCCCTTTTATTCTCATTTTTGCTCAAAACAAATGGTGTTCATCCCTCTTTTTCTAGTGCTATTTCCTTTTAGTGTAGTTTCCTTTCATGATATCCTTTCATCCCTAGTCCCCTGGCATTATTAGTATAGTTTTCCCTTCCAACATTAGGAGTAGAAGTAGCAGTAGAAATAGATAGAGGAGTCGGCCTTATCTAGAGATGTGTCTCAAGTGCGTAAGGTTCCATAACTTGGAGATGGTTCTATTGTTATCTTAAAAAGATTAGCTCTTCCAGATCCAAGACATAGGTGCATCTTTGAATGACCAACAGATCCTAGTGGGCACTAAGCTAGACCATGATTTTTTATTTGTTCCCTATTTTAAAATTAAGAAATTATTAAGCCTACCAACTACCATGTCATTCCTTTCAATAAGTAGTGTAGCTTAGCAGTTGCTAATTGTTTTAATTGATACGAATCAATGTGAATTATATGTCACAAATAAAATATATTATGAAAACTACATAAGGCTTGATCTCTCTCAAAGGTATGTAACACAACACGTTTCCCTGTCAGGGATAGTTTATCCAATATGATACAATTATAATCAATGACAATTACTATCAATCCAATGTTGTATAGATAGTGTTTACAGTGACAATAGGTAATGGTAGGATCCTAGTAGCCACTATGATAGACCATGATTTTTTATTTGTTCACTATTTTTAAATTAAGAAATTGTTGATCCTTATGGCCACTATGTTATTCCTTTCAATAAGTAATGTAACTTAGTGATCGCTAAATATATTCATTGATATGTATCAATGTGAATTTTATGTCACAAATAAAATATCTTATGAGAACTACATAAGGTTTTATCCCCGATGGTATGTAGTGCAACATTTTTCCCCACCAGTGATAGTCCAACCAATACGATACAATTATAATCAATGAAAATTAATATCGATCCAAATCTATACAGATAGATTTTTCAATGAAAAGAGGTAAGGATAGGAGCCTAGTGACCACTAATCTAGACCATAATTTTTTATTCATTTCCTATTTTCAAATTAAGAAATTATTCAGCCTAGCAGTCATTATGTCATTCCTTTCAATAAGTAATGTAGCTTAGCGGTCTCTAATTATTTTCTTTGATATAAATCGATGTGAATTTAATGTCACAAATAATACATATTATTATAACTACATAAGGATTGATCCCTCTCTATGGTATGTATTGTAGAAATTGTCTCTTCCAGGGATAGTCCATCCAAGATGTTACAATTATAATCAATGAAAATTCCTATCTATCCAAAGTTGTAAAAATAGTGTTTAAAATGACTAGAGTTGACAGTGGGACCTTATCAGCTGCTAAGCTAGACCATGTTTTCTTATTATTTTTCTATTTTCAAATTAAGAAACTATTGAGCCTTACAGTTGCTATGTCATTCCTTTTAATAAGTAATCCAATTTAGTGGTCACTAACTATTTTCTTTGATAGGAGTAAATGTGAATTTTATATCACAAAGAATATATCTTATTAGAACTACATAAGGCTTAATCCCTCTCGATGGTATGTAGTGTATCACTTGGCTCTGATAGGGATACTCCACACAATATGTTACAATTATAATCAATGAAAAATCCTTTCGATCTAAAGCTATACAGAAATTGTTTACAATTACTAGAGGTAATGGTAGGATCCTATCTGCCACTAAGCTAGACCATGATTTGTTATTCATTCACTATTTTCAAATTAAGAAATTGTTGATCCTTACAACTACTATGTCATTCATTTTAATAATTAATGTAGCTTAGCGAGTGCTAAGTATTTTTTTTTATAGGAATCAATGTGAATTTTATGTCACAAAGGATATATCTTATTATAACTACATAAGGTTTGATCCCTCTCAACGATATGTATTTTAAATTTTGGCTCTACCATGGATAGTCCACCCAATATGTTACAATTTTAATCAATGAAAATTCCTATCGATCTAAAGTTATACAGATAGTGTTTACAATGACGAGGGGTAATGTTAGGAGCCTAGCAGACGCTAAGCTAGACCATGATTTGTTATTCATTCTTTATTTTAAAATTAATAAATTATTGAGCCTTACGGTTTCTATGTCATTCCTTTCAATAAGTAGTGTAGCTTAACAATCGCTAAGTATTTTCTTTGATACGAATCGATGTGATTTTTATGTCACAAATAATATATATTATTAGAACTACATAAGTCTTAATCCCTCTTGAGGATATATATTGCAACACTTAGATCCACCAAGGATAGTCCTAAAAATATGATACAATTATTATCAAGCAAAATTATTATCGATCCAAAGTTGTGAGATAGTGTTTACAATGAAAAGAGGTAATAGTAGGAGCCTTGTGTCCTCTAGGCTAGACCATGATTTGTTATTTGTTTGATATTTTTAAATTAAGAAATTGTTAAGCCTAGTGCCCTCTATTTCATTCATATCAAAAAGAAATGGAGCTTAGTGGTCGTTAAGAATTTTCTTTGATACGAAAAATTAGATCTTAATAACGTCCAATCTAATACATTCAATAGGTGTAAATGAACAACAATGAATGTTTTAAATAGTTCATTTATATGTTGACTAGAATCCTAGGTGCCACTAATATCTATATTTTCTAATGTTTATGTCATGTTATTACGAAATGTCATAGTTTGTCACACAAAAGGTTAATCCTTTGAAAATATGTTGTGTGTTCCTTAGCTAGAACACTTCTAGATAGTTTCAATTATTATTGATTTGATCCATAAAATATGACTTACTCAATTATTTGAAGGTTATATATCATGTCCTATCGAAGCCTGGCATTCACTAACTATTAATTTAATTACTCTCCAATGATAAAAAGTAATGGACTCTAGAGTTTGGTGATCATTAGGTTAATACTTATATTCATTACCAGAAAATGTGAAAAAACAATTTATCTTTCATATGTGAACTAATTATTAATATATTCTACACCAATTATAGGTAAAATTTCTTCAATTATTCACACTCCATTCTCAACAATTCCATTTATTGAAGGTGTCGAGTGTTGGAAGAAAAGAGACAAGGAATGGTTTGTTGAAATTCATTCCCCTGAAAACTACTATGTCAATGTGGTTGTTTTTTGTTATAGATGAGAGACATGAGGCAGTATGTATGGTTATATCCTCAACAAATATTGATTTGAGGACATTGTATGTTCAGGTCATACACATTGACTTTAAAAATAATAAGTGTCTTATTATGGATATGGAGTTGGATGTTTCTTTATTCAGGAAATGGGAAATGAAAGCCTCAATAGACAAATAACCATATTTATGTTCACTTTATGGTTGGAATTTGACATTTTAGTAGATTCTAACAACACTAGTTATTCAATGCATAAGACATTCATAATTGCATGCTTAAAATACTTAGAAAATTATATAGAAATGATAAAACCTCTTTTGTTTGTCATTTTTTAAATGCAGCAAGCTCACTTTTACCTCTAAAACATGTCAATGTGTTTACTATGTTGAGGAAAACATATTTCTCTAAATTGGAGATCGACCCATCTAAATTAAATTTACATCAGTTGAAAAATAATACTAAATCAGCTACATTGCTGTAGAAAGCAACCATTATAGTGGCAAAAACAGATCCTTCAACTATTTAGCAATTGTATTTTTTCTTATTCAATGGTGAATTATTTTCTATTGATGTTTTAAGGTGCCATGGAGTGCCTTCATAATATCAGTATCATCCTATAGATGATGATAATGTTGACCTTCTTTTCCACTCCATGTTGATAAATGTTATTCCTACATAAAGGGATGCAATTCTTCTTCCCTTTTTATAGTCTACAAATAACATTGTGGAACTCAAAGATCTAAAAGGATTGGAAAGGGATTATGTAAAATTTAATATACATGACGGCCATCATACAAATATGTGCACAAAAAAAATTGGGCTCAAATACTTACAAGTCTTTACATTTGAGGCTACAGTTTTGAAAGGCTCAAATTCTATCTACAAAAACTTCTACCAAAGCCATTTCTAATATTTGTGAACAAAAAAATGAAGTAAACAAACCTTGGATAGAAACCAATTTTCTTTCTTTGTTGCAGAAAGCTATATCAATTTGGCACTCTCTAGGATATCCTCAACGACCCAGATTGACAAAAACAAAAATAGAATAGTGGAAGGTAATGTATTTTAATTTTATTTCATTGGTTATTAACATTTAATTTCATCATATAAAAAGATAAAAAAATATGTTTGTCCTTTGAATGTAGAGATTTAATAATTAATGCCTTTTAATTTTCCAAGTGTAAAAAATAGAGAGTCTATACAACAAATGGAATTTTCTATTATTTCCCGATGATATATGGACTAAATGGACAACAATTTTTCAGTTTTTTATATCAATTTGCCTTGATTTTTCACCTATTAAATATAATCAGGTTAACTTTCAGTCAAATTTAGTCACAAGATTCACATCCAATTCATTCATGGATACTAGAGGAATGACCAATGAAGAACTATCAAAACTAGCAAATGAAGTGAAATCAAGGAATGTCTAGTTAACAGGATATAATGAGGTAGGAGTGATAGCATAGACATTTGATGATTAATACTAGATAATAAAAGGAGACATAAAAATGAGAGATAAAGTTCTACATTATTTGAAAGACAAACATCCAAATAATTTTATATTGCCATCCTGCAATGAATCTAATGTAATTGAAAATTTTAAATTGCATGAATAACACTACCACCATTTTTCTATACTATTGGGTGAAGAGAGAAAAGGAAAGAGAAAATTTGATTCCAAAATAGAGGGGAAAAGGGCCAAATGAAAAAAGGACCCTGTGGTGGAAGAAGTTATTCTTATCAAGGCTCAAACAATATTAGACAATTATGTGATGTCAATGGAATAAAATATACCACTAAGGATGGAAGACACTGAAGATTTTACATGTCAATGTGCATATCCATTCCAGCTTCCATCAGCTTTATCAGCTATTCTTGCGACCAATCCTTTCAATGTTGAATGTGCATGATCATTGGTTTTTTGTAATTTGTCTAGCAATATTTCTTATGATGTAATAATGGAGCTGCTAACAGTTATTGGAACCAGTGTGCTAGATTGTATTATTATTATTCTCATACCAATTGATTATTCAAAAAATTTAAGAGAAATAGTAAAAATATGCATGGAAATGGTTAAACTCAATGCAGAATTAATTTTGGGTAGATGCTACAAAATCTATGACACTATTGATAAATTTAAGAGTTTTTCTCTTAAGTACACAATTATTGGTGTGCACAACTAAGAAAATAATGATGGTGATAGAGAATAATTCACTAGGGGAAATTGGTAACTGCACGTGAAATTGGCCTACAAGGAAACATCCGTCTTTTTCCTTATTAATGATCTTATGAATTCTAGGTTGAGATGTTCACTCGATGTTGTTCCAAAAATTATCTAATAATAGTTTTTTATGGTGGCAGTTTCACACTATATGCATTAGATGATTCCAATATGTCTACTATTTTTATTGTTGAAACACATAGTCAAGATTTTTTTTTGAAACATTACTATTCTCATATGAAGAAAGGTACGTCACCAAAGAAAATTTTAACAAGTGACTTTATTTAATGGATTTGAACCGATATAAGATACTTATACATTTATTATTTATGCAAACAACCAAAACTATAGGATTTGATGTATAATCATTTCAACATGACACTACATAACCAATTCAACCTGGTGATTGACCTTCAATCATTTTATAAATATGTTTAATGAGATTTTTTTTGTAATTGTCATGGTTTTTGTTAATTTAACAATAATCTATGTTTTACAGTTCCAATGACAGATAAGGATACCTTGGGAATATCTTGCACGAATATGCAATAAAATCCTGGTATGTTAGTCGTGTGCATTTATAAAAAGAATCACTAATAAGCCCCAAAAATTTATAATATAATTAATGGTTTTATGCAAAAAAAACAATAACTAGAAAAAGTAATTGTGGAGTGTGTGGGGGTATCAAGCATGAACATGTAGTCGGAATCTGGTATGTTAGCCATGTTTTTTTTAAACAAAACCATTTATAAGGCTCACAAATTTATATAAAATTAGATCATCTAACTCTAGAAGAGGGATCATTTTCAAAGGAGGAATAACCAAGTAACCTATTTCAAATGTTCATGGTGTCATCTAATGCTCCATAGTTTCTATTTACAATTTCATAACTAACCAACATTAGTTTCGATGCTTAGTCCATCCAATGATGACATAGCCTAATAGTTTCTAATCCAAATCAATGGGTCAAAACTATTGTCTTCCAAAGGGTAGTTCAGCGAATAAAAGTTTACCCTAGTGATCACTAAACTTCACTCACAAATCAAAGAAAAATTCATATTGAACTTACCATATTACCACAGAGAGAAATATTATTTTTCAATTAATATTTCATTTTCCATGACATGAATTGATTATGAATTAATTAATGTTTGTTTGTAATACATCTTGCATTAAAAGAACCAACAATAGATAAGGGCTATGTAAGTCAAGATATAAGCTTAGTCAGTAAGGATTATGAATAGATTAATGTTTATTCAATTATTCTTTCATTTTCCATAGAAATAGCTAGATTATGAATAGATTAATGTTTATTTGAAATATATATTGCATCAAAGTATTCTGTTGTGGGTAAAGATGATGCAATCCTAGACAAAAGCTCAATAGGTAAGTGGTAGCTGCAAGCTAAAATATTGATTATTTCCATTGGTTCGAATTGATATGTAGTCAATTAAAATAAAAATTATTTACTTCCCTACAGTTAGCCACAAGAATTACTTACTTATTTTAGATTTGGAGGGCTTGCTAAAAGAGAAAAACCAATCACCCTCTAAGAAGATGTCATTCAAGTTCAGCAAGGAGACTATCAACCTATAAGGTGGCTTGAAATAATTAATAAATTCATTATCAACAACATTTAACATGGGATTCTGGTCCGAAAAATTCACTTATGTTGATGTTGAAAAGATGAAAAAGGCCTTCAATAAAAAATTATCGACTGGATTAAATCCAAAACTCACCTGGGGAAAGGAACATTGCAATATAGTTGATGTAATTACAATAAAATATATAGAAAAGGTTTGGAATTTAAACAAGGTTTCCTACAATTATAAAGACACATTGTGTATTACATTAGGTGCAAATGGAAACCCTCTTAAAGATTTAATGGTTGGGATGAAAAGAAGAGGAGAATCTTGTTCAAAATATATGTTTTTGATGACCAATTTGTACAAAGACTTATCACTGATATTGTCTCAAGGATTGAATTTGGTATAGGGCATTAAATATTTGGAGCGAGAAAATGCTAAATAACTACTTATCATTTCAAAATGTTATTACAATGGTACTACTTAATATTGTAAAGAAAATACATACTTTTTTTATTATGATGGTTTTGTTTAACTATTTTGTATCATGATATTGTACAAATATAATTTGGGAGTATTTATATTTTCACTAATTATATTTTTAGACTATGAGTGTATAAGTTGAGTATGTGAATTAAGAGAAAAAAATTATCGTAACAAAACTTTGAGAAAAAAAATTTAAACAATTATGTATTCCTAAATTAATTTTGAGGATGCTTGAATACTAATTTTTGGTTCCAAAATTAAAAAACGTTTACCATGTTCATATGAAATGAAATAAATACAATACAATTTGTAAAGACTCGTCGTGATGAAACATTACATTCGACTCAAAAATAATCTGCAAAAATACATTCCTAGTACAATAAGAAATGAGGAATGCCCTTTGATTTTTTACCTACGTCACCACCTACAACCATTTGATTTTTGATATAACAATAACAAGAGAGACATGTTTTTTTATTTTTTGATTGATTCACCTCACTTAAACATTTGATTTATTTTTCTTCATTTGTAAATAAGAACACACGCAACATGAAACTGATCATATTTAATATAAATGGTGTTTTTGCACACACCATATCCACAAGGTTGATTCGTCATAAAATAAGTTAAAAAAATTTGGTGGCATCGAGCTCAAAACAAAAATTTATTTTCTCAGACCAAATGTGAAAGAGTTCTTGCAACGTTGCAAAAAAAATTCAAAATAACACTATGGACATCAGCAAGAAAATAAAATGTTGATGACATGATGCCTTCATCCCTTCAAAACATTGTCTTGGAGGTTGGAAGCTTTGAGTTCATATTCATATAGTAATATTTTTTCTAGACCAAACGATTGATTATGATGTTTCTGGGAATCCAAACTTATATCTCAAGAATCTTAACTTTGTTTAGTGGTGGTTTAATGAATCGTACCATTGTAAAAATATAATGCTTATAAATGAATCTTTGGAGGAAAAAAATTTTCAATGATGTAGGGAACTACATAATTGCTAAAAAATTTAACATAGATTCTAATCCAGAAGACAAATATTTGTTATGAGTTGTGGCATTTGTTGCAACCATTGAAGGACATCAAAGATGTTCAGGATTTTATTAAATAAAAACCCCAATCATAGGGAGCTTAGTTTTTTGATATTTACTATGATTTCTATTGTTTATTTGGGAGACCATTTTTCGGGAATAGTGTTGTAATAAAATTCAAAATATTCTTTAAAAAAAATTTACTATAATTCTACCTTTAGTAAAGGAATTTCAATTTATTTCATATCTATATTTAAATACTAAAATATATTTGTGATGGTATTAAAATTAATTTTAATTACTTTCATATCCATATTTAAATATGAAAATATATATCCCATGGTTTTACAGTTAATTTGATACCTAAATTTAAATATGAAAATATATCTGGAATGGTTATACAGTTAATTACATCCTCCAATAGTGGATCTTTGACCTCTACTAGTTTCTTCATAATATCTTTGGTAATTTTTTTGTTGCACTATGGTTCAATCACACCATAATAAATGAACATGACAGTGTATCACATCTCTTGAGTGTCATTATCCTAGTAGATGTTAGGCCAAAATGTTTTTTAAATATTCAAATCTGCATAGTTTAATCTTAAAGACATTTTAAAACTGATAAGAGTCTTATTCCTAAGAAAAAAATTAAGCCTAGCAACCGCTAGCCCATATAAAACATAACATGTTTCTATTTTATATGGGCTAGTGGCCGCTAGGCATTGTTTTTCATATCAATGTTGTATTCCATGAAATCATTAAATTATTTTTCCTAGATTCAATACTTTAATGCATAATTTGATATATTGGACTTCAGAAGGAGGTATAATGGATTACGATAATTTAATATTTGGATTCCAATATTTTGATTTTCGGATTCCAATATATGTGATTTTGGATTTCAATATATGTGATTTTGGATTCCAATATATGTTATTTTGATTCCAATATGTGTGATTTTGGAGTGTATATAATTCCAATATTTAACATTTTGGAATCCAAAACTAGTAATATTGGATTTCAATATTACCTATATTTTTTAGCATCTCAAACTGGAATAAGTCCAGATTTAGTGAAATGAGCATTAATAGTGAATTTGATGACAATATCTAATACTAAAAAATGCTTGAGTGATAATTCAAAATATATAGTCTTAATTTCTTGACTACTTTGACAACTGTAAATTGAGTTTCTCTATTTGGGATAATTTGAAATCATACTCCTTTAGAGCATAAATCATGAAAATAATAAATATTCAATACCATCCTCATTTTTCTGAAACAAAATGGAGGGAAAGGTATTCATAAAAGAGTAACAATAAATGATAAAATTCTTACCAAATTTTAGGAAACTAAAATAGGGAAACTTACTATAATTTTTTTATATAATCAAAATATTTCATTTTTTCAACACTCAAAAAAATAAAATTCCCTTTCACCATGTTAACGATATGTCGAGTTAGCTCAAAAACATTAAGGAAAAAAATCCTAAGAAATTCTAATTTTCCAAAGAAAAATGATCTCCTTAGTTACTAGTACGAAGCATTATTTTTTGTATTCTCTGGAATATCTCAAGGTCTATCTTAATCCCATCCTTTTATATAATATGTCCAAGTAAGTTTTCTAGAGTTAATTTTTAGGATTGAGAGAGATATTATGAACTTGGCATATATGAAATACTTTCTCCAAATGTTGAAGGTGATCTTCCCTTCTCTTTGAAAATACCATTAAGTCATCAAGGCATATAAATATGCATTTATTGATGATATTTTCAAATGTCAAATCCATGGTCCTATGAATAATTTCTCCCATGTTGATCAAACCAAAAGGAATTCTCCTATAAGAAAATGTTCCCAAAAGAGTGGTAAATGAAATTTTAAGTTGATATTTCACTGAAATTGTTATATGATTATATCTCTAAAAACAATCTAACATAGATAACATTTTTGTATCTAGTGACAAGTTGTAAAATTTGATCCATGATCTAAAGTGGGTAATTATATATTAGGGAAGCTTGATTGAGATTGCCAAAATCAATGTCAATCCTTATTTCCCCATTTTCCTTCCAAACTGTTATGATATTGGAAATTCACATTGAGTGGTGAATAGGGAAGATGATCTTTGCATTCAACATTTTCTATATTTCTTTATAAATAGTACCAAGAATTTTGGGATTTTAATGCCTCTATTTTTTCTTAAGTGGTTGCATTCCTAATTTCAAAGGAATGAAATGTTGCATTTAATTAGGTTTGGAGGATAAAAAATCATCATATTAGTAAGATATAAAGTCTACATAATTCTTGATAAGATGTAAAAAATTACTCTTTTCCTCTAGGGAACAACATTTTGCAATGTTGACCAAACTAGGCTTCTCATTTGATCTAGTGTTCACTTTTTTAAATTTTTATTGATGGGTTGTATTTGATGATCCACACTTTAAAAATTGATCATTTCTATAAAAAAAAAAATTCTAAAAATAGCATCCCCTTAAGGATCCTATTTCCTTTGAGCTTCATTAACCCTTCATGATATTCTTCGATCTCAACTCCTTGTTTTCCTTTTGATGAGACAAAATCCTTATACCCATCATCTCTTCCTTTAAAATACAATTATTTGAAATTATATATTTTTTCAAGAAAATATATAACATGTTCATCATCGTTAAACACTTACCAATTAACAGAACTATCAAGAACACTGAGGTAGAAGATCATTTCACTCGTATATTTATGTTTATCGAAATCAAGATGTGACACAAGAGGAGGTGAAGACACTTCCTGAGTACTTCCTAAGTATTTTCTTTGATATTATTTCTATTTAACACAATTTTAATAGAAAAGGATTAATAAAATCCAATAAAATCTCAAAATATGTTATTGTAGTGCTTAAGTATTTCATTTCTGGATTATAAAATATTCCTTACGTATTTTACCATGAGTTTAATGTTTTTGGGGTGATGCTATTAAGTGGGATCTACCACTACATTACGCCCCAATATTATTAAATTTTTTCTAATAAAACTTTATTGTGAAGGTCTTTCACATTTAAGAGTGAAGCGGCATGATCAATTCACCCACCCACATTGATGTGGGTGATCCCTCTCGAGATTGGCTGTCTATAACGTACACATTTATACAGACTTAGATCTTATTATAAGATACAATCGATGATCATTATATTGGATGATCAAAAGAAAGATCTGTATAGTCATTCTGAAAGATCGAGAAGTGAAGTGGAAGTTTTGGGTTAAACTTGTGTGAAATCTTAATACAAACAGTGTTTTACCAATGGAATTTTTTCCTTCGGGTTTCTCCACTTAAATCTAGTGTTATTTGTATCTTGTTATTTCTTTTATTTTCTTTCATCTCTAGCTCACTAAGCTATGTTATTCGCTATCTTTGTAAATATATTTCTATGTTTAATCAACTACATATCATAATCTATAATCTTATGCATTTTAATGGTGGATCTGTAATCTGTAGATTACGTTTCCCCTATTAAATCTAACATGGTATCAGAGCGTGGTGATTATGCACATGCAGGGTGGATTCGGAGCTTTTAATTTGCTAGAGAAAAGAAACTTGAAGTTTATTTATGGATATGTAAAACCCTAAAATTTATGTAGTCATATTAAAGCAAACCAGGTTTAAACTTCTAGTTCTTGCCTAAATATTGTTTGAAATATTGGTTAAATATGGGCTAAATGGTTGTTTAGATCACGTTTGAGATTTTTTATGCTTATATATTTGCTTTTTCATCTTGTTTCATTCGTTTATGGTTTAAATCCATCATTTGCAAGCTTATTTTAAGTTTTCACATTGTTTATAGTAGTTTGGGTCATTTTTTTACTTTGGATCTGAAAGATCTATTTAGATCTAGTTTTTTTGGAGCTTCTAAGTTCGTTCTAGTAGTAAAAATATTTATTTTTTCACTATTTTTGTCTTTGTAAAGCTTGGGCCAATCATTTTATGCCATCTGGATTTGTTTTTTCATTTTTATCTTGATCCTATCAATTTTGTGAAGCTTGGACCAATAAAATTTCTCCAAATAGCTTCATTTTTCTTTTTTTCATGTTTGTAAAGCTATATCCACTCTTTGAGTGTCAAGTGGCTTCAATCTGACATATTTTTGTCTTTGCGAAGCATGATCCAATCTTCTATTTTCATCTAGATTTACTCTGTTAATCTTATTTGACCATTTGTTTTTCTGCGAAGTGCTTTTGACAGTGAATCTTGAGCTAATCATTTTGCTCCATCTAGCTTCACATTTCTAGTATTATAAATATACATTTCTATTTTTGTAAATCCTAAGCAAATCAGAAGGCTCTACATTGCTTCGTGGTGTTAGTTTTATTGTTTATCTGATTGTCAGTTGTGAAACATGAGCCAATAATATATTTTCGCATGTCTCCAAGTTTTCATACTGTGATTAGTTTTCCTTTGTTATTTACGAAATACGATCTAATAGGAAAGCTCCAAGTCACTTAATATTTCACAATGTCAAACATTTCTCCAATAATATTTCTCTAAGTAGCTATGTACTTCACATTGTTAGTATTCTTGTAGCTTTCTTGTGTCATATGTGAAGGGTGAGGCAATAAAATTGATCCAAGTATATTTTATTACACATTTGTTAGATTTGTGAAATCTGAGCCAATAAAAATGATCCATATTTTACATTTGTCAATTTGTCATTTTTTACTGTAGTTATCCAATAAGAATTAACTACCTTTTCACATTTTGCAATGTGTTTTAGTCTTGTAAAAAGTGAGCCATTTAAAAGGCTCCACATGTCCTCAGTTTTCTTTAGCCATTTTGGTTGCACTACGAAGTGCAAACCAATAGCATTTGGACACGTACATCTCTTTTTTGCATTTGTCAGTCTTTGTCAGAATTATGAAGTGTGAGCCATTTAAAAGGCTCCATCATATCATTTTTAGCTTAGTCTTTGTCAAATTTGTGAAGCGTGAACCAATTGTTTTTTGACACATATATTAATCTTTTAATTGTGTCAGCCTTTGCAAGTGTCAGGGTGTCATTCTTTGCTTTGGCTTAGCCACTTAAATTGTGACACCTATCTTATACCTTTTTTAGACCCAAAATTTATTTTAAGTTTGGTTTATTTCAGGGACTTTAAGTCTACTCAAAGCAATCTATTAAAATTTTGGTGAAAATCCACCAAGTGTCAATTGTTTAGTCGTTAAATTTTCGACAAGTGGCTCTATGTGACTAAGACTTTGATTTCACATTGTGTCAGAATGTGAAAAAGTGATCCAATTAATTTAAGACACGTGTATACCATTCATTTTTTAATTAATTTTCTTCTGACTTATTAGCTACATTGCAAAATGCGAGCTAATTGAAAAGTGACACATGTATTTTTTTCAATGTTGTCATTCTTGTCATAGTTTTTTGACGTGTGTTTATTTTGTTTATCATCGCAAACCCGAAAAGGATTTGATTTTAATTTTTAAAGAGTTTGCATCCGCCCGAGGATCTATTTTAAAGCTGACACTTTCCTTTCTTGGTATTGTTGATTTGTGCCATGTGTCCCCCCCAACCTTGGCTATTTTTTAACTTATTTTTATTTGTTAAGTAGCTCATTTTGATCTCGTATATCTCATTTTGGAGATCTCCCCTTCGAGTTGCTAAATAAATCGTCGAGCTACTCTATCCTGACTCAGTTCGAGCTCAGTTAGCTTGCCTGTAAACTCGGCCCTAACTAAGCTCTATCAAATTGATCTTAAATTTGACCAAATCAAGCTATTTTTGTTTAATTTAGTGCTTTTTTCATTCGTATTGAAAATTTAAAAATATTTAGCTAGTTTTTTAACCTTTGTTTGGATTCCTTGATCTGTTTTTTAGATGTATTTGTCTCCATTGTCCATGTGAGCATTAAAATGGCTAGTTCTGCCAGTTTTGCTTTAGATAAGTCTCATCTCTTAAATGGAACAAATTATAGCATATGGAGAGTTTGATTGAAAGCTTTTTTTATGGCTAGGAAGCTCTAGGATCTTGATACTAATGTCAAAAAATGTCCCACATGGAGACAAGCTACCCCTGAAAAACTAGAAGCCCTTATCTCAATACATATAAGTTATGATGATTCATGATGAATTTTGGTAGTTGCATGATAATAATCAGACATCATGAACCCCTATAAAGAGTAATTAAGAAATCCTGAACCATGTCTAACCATGAACAAGTTTCTTGTCACAAAGAAAGAAAGGATTATCACAAAGGAAAATAGAAGTTATACCATATTTTGTAATGCATCGAGTGTATTTATACACCATGAAAGTTTTACCTAGAGGTTACAAATAATATGTTCATGTTCTTGAGAATTTTTTTTATAAATCTGTCTCTCTACCCTCTTCTGAGTATCCAAAAATGGAAACTGTTATGCAAATTTGTTTTTCAATTTCCTTTTGATATAATGGATGTAGACATTGAGGGGGAGATCTTTCAATCCTTGAATCTGACTAGGATTCCTATGTCAGGTGTTTTCATGAGCATGGTTTCTCTAACTATTTTTTTATAATGATTCTTTTGTCAAAACAATGTTTTTTACTGTTAAATCATGTTTCTTGGCATAAAAATCTGATCATATATGACATGTCTAAGCTTAAATTTTTCTTACATGGTCATTTTCTTCTATGAATACTATGATTACTCTTTAATTATTTGATTATCTTATCATCTTAGTTATCTATCAAGTCTTATCTTTGTATAAAAGGCTTGGAATAAGATATATATGTTTGTTGATAAAACATTTTATGTGATTAGTAAAATAATATTATATGCATATCAAATCACACTTTGGGGACACCTTTGTGTTTGTATTGGAGACATCAAATATTGATTACATCTAATAAATATTTTAGTAGTATAATATGTTGAAAAAATTCAACATATTTGTAATGTAACATGGTTAGTTGTTAAGCATATTATTATGATAGTTGGTATGCCTATTATGTTGTCTATCACAACTCTAACCATGTTGATGTTGTGTTGGATATAAAATTGGATTTATGTTCAAGTTTTGATGCATGTGTCATCACTTGGAGTAGCAAAACAGCCATGTGGCTAAAGAGGTTGCTAGAAGTGATACACATACGAGCTAAAGGAAGTATTCCTCCTGTATTTGAAGAATAGATTGCTCTTGATAAATAATCCAGTTCAATATCAGAGATCAAGTTGCAAATATGTTCACTAAGCCATTGCATGTTGTGAATTTTTGCAAGTGTTGTGCCTTGTTGGGCCTATCAGAGTTTCCATTGAGGGGGAGTGTGTATGACAATGCCACCTCTTGATGGCTTATTATAAAAGACCCAATTCATCTTTCAAGATTGGATCATGACCACCTGATTTGTATGTAACAAAGTGACCCTTTAGGGATTGGTTACACATGGTTGTAACATTGTATGTGAACTGTAAGTCTCATGAGAAAATGCATAAGGTAGTTTTTTGTAAACTTCTAATACTTCCTCCATCTTTTAATAAGTAAATGTGTCACTCTATGTGAAGTTACTTGTAAATCCCAGCTAATATTTATTTATGGGTATGCCTTAGTTTATAAAATGCTCCATAGTATGATGTAAGTCTTCATATGTAAAGCATTCGTCTTAAGAATTTTTGTATGGGAAGATCTGTATGATTTCCCTTGTTTGCATGTTAGCTTGAATCACTGATGTTGATTCATGGATCTGTAAATCCTTTTGTAAAAAGAGGTGAATTTGGCATTTCTAATTTTTCTTCCCACTTAACATTAAGGGGGAGTGTTGGGGTGATAATGTCAAGTGGGATCTACCACTACAGTACGCCCCAATATTATTAAAGTTTGTCTAGTCAAACTTTATTGTGAATTTATTTCACATTTAAGAGTGAAGCGACCTGACTGATTCACCCACCCACATTGATGTGGGTGATCCCTCTCAGGATTAGCTATCTACAACATATGAATTTGTACATACTGACATAAAGACTAAGATCTTATTATAAGATACAATCGATGATCACTGTATTGGATGATCAAAAGAAATATCTATGTCGTCATTCTAAAAGATCAAGGAGTGAAGTGGAAGTGTTGGGTTAAACTTGTGTGAATTCTTAGTACAGATAGTGTTTTACTAGTGGATTTTTTTCCTTCAGGTTTATCCACTTAAATATGGTGTTATATGTCTCTTTTTCTTGCTTTTATTTACTTTCATCTCTGGCTCATTAAGCTCTGTTATTCAATATCTTTTTAAATCTATTTCTCTATCTAATCAAGTGCACATCATAATCTATACTCTTCAGCATTTTAATGGTGGATCTATAATTTGTAGATTACATTTACCTTGCTAAATATAACAATTGTCACCTTTATATATTAAAATTTTAATTCCCATTTCTTTGGCTATACCAATTCTAATAAGTAACACTTCATATGGGTGGTTTTATTTGTATTTTTAAATTGTATTTTTTAGGAAAAGGTATTATTTAACTCTTACGGTGACACAAGAACTACACTTTCTCTTGATCCATTAAAATAATAAATTCCATTGAATTCCAATTTACATACCTCATTAAGATCTTCTTGACTGATAATGGAATGACCAAGATCTTTATCAGATAGAATCATATAGTTGCCATGACCCATATCTTGATACAAGATATCGACTCTAGGATCATCTATCTTCTACGTTGTGTATCTATAATCTCTTTATGGAAGTAACTTCTTCATTTCACCTTTGATTGAAATCAAAGCATGAGACTAATCTATTTAAATTTCACCTCTTACATCTCGATATAAAATCCTACTCAAAATCATTCTGTAAGATGTGATATAAACTACCAAAATGTTTTTCTTAACTCTTTTAATTGGAAAAGTTGTAAATGCAACCCAAGAATCCATAATACACCTGACCAAAGGAAATTGTTTGGTTTCAATGGAGTAACATTGACCAAATTATCTAGTGAGAGTAAGACAAAGGGTGTGAGAAAATTGCAATGGCATGAGATTATCAGAAGCTACATAATCAATAATGTAATTGGTATTTTCTATTTTCTCTTAATAATGTCACATAAAGAGGAAATATGTTAGAATTTTTAGTGAGGTAGTGGATTTTAGACTAGGAAAGATACCTTTTAAGGATGAATCAATTTGGGTTGTTTTCAAAGTAGTACCTTTGATAAATTTGACCAATTTATCGAGATGAGTTTGTAAATAATTAGCCTCGAAGATTTGAATGTTTTTTTCATATGGTCAATTATATCAAAAGTAGAATAAGTAATATTCGTTAAAAAACACATGGGTTTAACATACTAAACAATATTCTATGATGTCTATTCATAAAAGGGGTTTAATATTTCCTAAATTTCAGCCAATATATTAACATGTAATAGAGGCTTGATGGGGTTTAAATATAACATGTTTTATAAAAATAAAGGGGTAGCATATATGGGAGGGGGAGAATCGAGGAGTGAACATGTGACGTGGGGGTGACCTTTGATATAAATTTAGTATGCCCCACATGTGTTTTAATTGACCTTGAATTTTCTCCTTGAAACTTTCACCTCTCCTTATATCTAACATATAACCTCTATCGGCTTACTCATCCACCACATAGTTTTAAAATTTTGAATTTTTTTCCATACTCTTGGGCCACCAATCAATGAATTGTTTTTATTGAAGATATCATGCATCAAACACATTCCAAATTCTTTGGTTTCCGTATATTATTTTAACCAATCTCCAAAAAGTGGATATAATCATTGTAGTAATTCATTGTTGACCTTTCCAAACTATGACTCCTTGGACCATCGATGTCTAACATGTTGAGTGAATTAGTTTTATCACTTGTGATAAGGTTTAAAAACCTTTGGCTCTATAAACCTCTTCTCCACCAATTTTGAACACATATCTTACATCAAAAAAACCATTATATTTTTTATTTTAAACTTTTTTATTTGTATATAGAACTTATAGTTTGAATGTATGGTGATTTGTGACACTTTTCTAAAATTAGTGTGTGGCATCCTTTTAAAACTTGGCATCCATGTATTAACTTTTATTCTCCATTATGTCGATGGAAGACACATGTTCAAGATGGACACATGGTTTGAATTGACACACTTATATCTTCCATGGAAAATTGGTGTTTGGTTTAAATTTTACATCTTTATCATAGTGAATGGTTAAGGAATATAAATAATAACTGTAAGTTTCTAGAGAAATTCTTTCTTATAAAACACCAATTATTTTCCAATATTTTCCCTAACCTATCCTATTGTTAGTGTGAAATCACAGCACCCCCAAATGAGTACTAAAATTCTATTTTTCTTAGCCAGAATCATCTGGTATGATTTGCATAACATTGAACTTTCCCCAAGGTAGGGGACCTTGCAAAAGTGGGAAAGCTCTCTAGAGAAGGTTGGTTCCTCTTCCTAATCTACCTACCACAAGATATTCCAGTGCATGTAAGCTAATCTAATCCTAATTTTACTTCCAAGGATACAAGGAGAGAAAGAAAACAAGAAAAATCAAATCCTACACTAAAACGGTGATACACCAGAGAAGGAAAGTGTTGATCATCTACCAAAACTGCCATGGAACAAGGAGAGGTGAGTAATGGAAAGGATGGACAAGTGCATCATAGACCAGAGATGGATTTCACATAGAAAATGTTCCAAACTCCATGAACACAACTACCAAATCTATAAATAAAAATTCAAAACATACACAAATACCCTGCAAATGAAGAGAGGTAAGAAGATGCAATAAAAATGAGCAAAGGATGGACAAATGCATCACAAAAACACATTTTATTACTTCATACATTTACACAAAACATCATTCACGAGAAAGAGGGAAAAAAATCCATTTACAGAGCATGGGAAGAGGTTTGAACTCCATTTCGACCCTAGGGAAGAAAAGAAGGGAGAGGAAGAGAAGAAAAATGCACCCTTGAAAAATGTGCCTCTGTTTACATTTTATAGAAAAAACATGAGAAGAGAGGAAAAAACACGGGATTTTTTCCAACCACATTTAAAAATGTGTTTTAATTCTTCATATTTCAATGGGATCTATGCAAAAGTCCATATTTTCGTGTATCTACTTCGTAGACCAAAGAAAATGACCCATACTTTATTAAATTTGGTAGTTGAAACTGGTTTTTTTGTCTTTTCCATGCCAAAATGTGTTTTGTAATTTTCTCCCACAAATATCTACCAAAATAAAAAATTGAAGACTCCATGATGAAGAGAATCTCCAAATCTTTCCATTGGTACCAAGATTGTCAAAAATGGAGCTCTGGATCAAAAGATATGGCCTTCTACGTGTTTTCCTTACGTTTCCTACAAATTTGGCTTCGGGTGAATTTTGAAATTTTTTCCCACAAATCTATTGATGATGTGGCATCCATTGGGGTCAGCGGCAGCAGGGGCTTCCTTTTTTCCATTTTACATTTTTTGACAAAAAGTCAAAAAATTCAATTTACCTCCGAAGTCCTGCATCCCCGCATTAGCTTTTTGATGGGGCCGTGGGTCACTTTTTGATTTTATGCCTTTTGGATGAAAAGGAAAATTTTCAATTTTTCCTCCAATTCCTGACCATTCCAAGTTCCTTTGGCAAAAAACTCTCCCAAGTTCCACAAGTCCGCCTTGGGAAAAATTTCCCTTCTAACTCCGCTGAGCCATAACTCAAAAAATACGAGTTAGAAAGAGTTCTTTACCTTTCTAGAAAGGGGAAGAAATTCTCTATCTGATGGATCATCTTCCAAAAACCTTTGAATGCTTTAAATGTCTAAAATCTGGAATGAAGCACAAAAGGTAGTAAGTTAACCCAAAAATAAGGGGAACTTATTTTGGTTAACACCTACACACCAAGGAAAGTAAAATATACCATTGAAAATCGTATCAAGAGGGCTATACATTGTTTCTACATTTTAGGGAAATGGTTGAGATATTTAATAGTATTATAGGGGAAAAAAATAGAATAATTCTTTTAAATCAAAAAATCCTTTGAAAAAAACATATTTCTTCTAAGTTTCTTTTGATATGGCTTGTATGCATATAAAGCAGAGGAGGGAAAGTTTATTTATGAGTATTAATCAGTAGTGTACCCCAAAAAATGTGTGTATACCATCATATAAACCCTTGAACTGTAAAAATTCAACCAAAAGTCCCCAAAATAAAATGAAACCATTTTGGGTGCCAAAAATCTCGAAGAACACATTTAACATGAAATATATACAAATAATAAGGGGTATTAAAAATAGCATAAAAATATAGGTATATGCATTATATTTTAATATAAGGTTTATTTTATAATAGCAATGGTGTATTGGGAGGAGGTATTAATAGTAGAATATAGATAATTAGAACTTGAAATAGGGGTATTATTTATTATCCTATGAACGAATGTGATATGCCACAAGTTTACTTAGAAAATCCCCCATGTTGAACATTAGGTTGATTAATTTTATTGCCAAGTTTCTCCTTAGAAATATTTATGTATATTAGCCAAAAATATTGAGACATTTATTTCATGAAGGAAATCAAATTGTTGGCCAATTTTTGGACATGAGGATTAGAACTACCTTGACCAAAAGTTTTATTTTACTGATGGCAAGCTCTTTTCTCAATTTTCTTGACACGATCAAATCATCTTCAACATTGATAGCTAGTCATTTAGTATTATCCAAATCTACCAACTTAGTTCTCTTCAATACAAAACCAACTTCAGGGAGTTGGCCATTAATGAAAAATAATTTATGAGTTTCATCCTTTGGTTAATCATTAAGGGGAATCTGATGTATAATCCTATTAAATTTACCTAAAAATTCTCTCATAGGATCATAAGGTTATTTTTTCATTTAATCAAGTTGAGAAATAAGGTCATGAGTATCTTTAGATGACTTGAATCTTTCTTTGAGTTTTCTCTATATAGTATCCCAATTGGTTATACTATTTGGAGGGAGATGATACAATCACTCAGTTTCATTATCCTATAGAATTACAACAAAAACTATAATTGAAACATCTTCATGTGTCACTCATAAAAAATTTCATGTAAAAAATTGCTACAATATGTTCATTAAGATGTTGTTTCTTCTCTCCTCTAAATTTGGGAAAATTATTTTTGCTTCCCTTCGAGAAATCATAAAATGGTTGAGACAAAGACAAAGTTTGAATATTCTATCCCCAAGTAACAGGTGCTCCTATCTTCGGAAAAATAGTTTTCAAAGGTAAAATTATGTTTGATAAGGTCAAGTCCTCACTCAAATAACCCCTTGTTAAAGATCTTAACTTTTTACTTCTTAGAAGTGTACTCACAAACCTTTTACTTCTTGTTTAATTTTTGTAGAAAATTTAAAATGTTGCTTAAATTACTATAAATCAGAGAAAGAGTTGGTTTGAACCTTCTAATGTACTTTCCACGTGAACCTTATTTCTTCCATATTTGAAAAAATTTAATATTGCGGGGTAGTGGGAGGAGATGAGGAGGAATGGGAATAATGTGAATAATATGAAAAAACATAATATGGAAAAATGGAGAAATGGGAGAAACTAGGATCACTAGAATAATACCTTGTTATTTTCTTTTTCAATTTCTCCTAATATCCTAAAATAATCGTATTGCTTATGTGTGATCATCCTCTTCATTAAAAATAGCATTAATTATATTGTATTAAACATCGTAAATGTAGTTAAAATAAAATAAAAACATCCTCAAACCTTCTGATATTTCTTCTTGATTATTCAAAAATAATATGAGACCATGTTGTGTAAGAGGGGAGTGACCATTAATGGTCATTTGAATAAAAAATGAAACTTTCTCTTTCAAATTATTCCTTTCTAATTGAAAATTATCTTAATGAGTTCAATTCTTCTCAACTAGATTTTATGTTTCTCTTCTTTATCCAGCACTCTAGAGGCAATGTTAAAGTATGTTCTATTTACAACATTTCTCTAAATGAAACTTCTTAAATCTATAGAAATGGTTTTTTGGTATCTTTTATAAAAACGAGACTGGGTTATTAAATAGGAGGATGACCTATGATGTTAATTACATATTTACCATATAGGAGGATATCATTGAAAAACTATATAAAAATATCTTGCTATGATATGAAAATGTATTCTATGAGAAATAATATCCACAACCTTTTATACAATGTCAATACATTCTTCTTCAATGTCTAACACCGCATCAACTCTTTAATATTGAACTACACTTGTTTGATTATCTCATGTAATGGTTAAGATATTTGAAGTAATATCTTATTTTGTATATTACACCCAATCAATATTTTTTAATGAAGAGGGGTTCAAATTACAGGGATATTCATATGGACAATAAAATACATGGTGAAAACATTGAAAACTTAAGATGAGCCCCACAATGGATGCAAAATATATGTTGGAAAAATAATTTTTATGAGACATATCGTAACACTTTAAGGGACTAAATTTATTCCTTTTAAATGGGGAGGATCCTTTATTAAAAACCTAAAGGAAAACTAAATGAGTGTTTACATAATTTAACTTTATGTTTAGGGGTTTTTTGGATTCCATCTGTGGCATTTTTATAAGAAAGAAAGAGAAGAGAAGAGAAATGGAAAGGTAATAATTTAGAGGAAAGAAATTGATCACATTCTTGTGAGAAAAAGCCATATCTCTAACTAATTTTTCACATTAAGAGATAAAAATGTAGCATCTCATATTATGAAAATAAAAAATCACAAATTATATCAAAAATTAAGATCATTATAACATATATAGACATCAAGTTTAGAATATGCTCAAGGATAACATGAAATCAAATTTCCATTAATTATTTCACTGTGAAATGTACAGTGAGTAGAAAACAAGAGAGTGGGAAGAGAGTTAAAATAATGTTTTCTAAGAAAATTCTTATTCTCTAGAAAACTCCAACTAGAAGGATTCTAAATATCATTTATAATGAGAAATAACCCCCTATTTATACTTTTCCATACTATAACCAACTTATAACTAATTTTTTTTTAGGAAAGAACTTTAACATTTTTTATTTCACTTCAGTTATAACTTAAAGTGACATCAGAATGAAGTCACTTAATTGATTACAAAAAGTTTCTTTTCCAACAACTAAATATAAAAGTAACTTAAGTGACATAACGTAGAAAGAGGAATGAATAACTAGGGAGAAGAGACAACATTTGAAGTACTCTGAGTAATATTTATCAACTCTTTGACATTCAACATGTGTAACCTGAATCTTTAGGCAACACCTTTTACATCCTTCTCACAAGGAATGATCTTGTTATCCAAAACATGAACCCAAGAATTTGTATCCCCCAAGATATTTTTGACTCACTCAAATAGGTTAGGGATATCTTTAGTTGTGTCAGGGTTTGTGTTGCAAATATTAGGAATCATATTCATAGAATCCACACTCAGGTGTTGTGAATGGAAAAATTGATCTTTGAAATATATCATGAATTGATTCTTAATTTTTACAACTGATCTCAATTTGGAATCATTTTCATTAAAAGGATGGTTGCATGTCATGAAAATTCACACAGAGATTTGATTTCATAATATTAATTCTTTGTAAATGAGAGGAAATATCTTTATATGCTTCTTTGAGTATCTTCATTCAACACTCAATGGTTAAAACCAATTTTATAGAAAACAACATCTCCAACGCAAGTGAACACCCAATTTTATAGGATTAATTTATAGTCCAAATTAGTCATGGATCGAACATCATGAATCAACATTTCCTAAAGTAAATTCTCTACATCGATTAATTTTTGAGTTTCATTTATTTTCTGAATTATTATATCATGAACTCATATATCTTACTAACTTCATGTATGTACTTACAACCATCCATAAAAATGTTTTCCACCTATGCTTCATTGACCTTTCCTTGTCTTTTGAAATGGTGAACCTGTACTTTGATCAAACTTGTTGATAAAAGAGGCTTCATGTGATGAAGAGGTTAGATGAGTTTAAATATCTAGAAAAGTCCAAATATATGATCATTGTATACATACATGCTCCTCCATATGCTCTTGTATTTGTATCCTTTTCTAATATATTTCAATGAGTTTAGAAGATGGTTACTTGAATTTTTGCACATATTCTTCATGAGTAGGTTCCTATAACTAGATATTATTAATATTCTAATCCATCATAGTCATATATGACTCATCCTTGTCAACCAATGGCTGAAAAATATCTACAAAATGAGATCTCAAAGCATCATATACCATCCTTGATGTATTCTTGGACTAATTTATAATTTTTTAATCTAAAAGAGATTAGAAAATATGTCATAATATAGGGTGATAGCCTTAGAGTTCATTCACCTATTTTCTTCAATTAGTGGTGGTATCGAGGAGAAGGAAGGATGGGGAAAATGAGAGTAGGAGGTAAAGTTTGTAATGGGATGAGAGAAGTATGAGGGGATGGATGAGGGGATGAAGGAGGAAAATTAATGACATGTGAAGGTGAAGGGGACTAAAAGGGATTCCTATGAGGAGAATCCCAGGAAAGGAGAAGGATCATAAAGAAAATCCTTCTGGGATGACTAGAATATATTTCAAATGAGGAGACAATATCTCCTTGCAAAGGGGAATCCTCAGTATTTCTTCTTAACAGTAAATTTCTAATAAGTGAGACATATGGATTCTTTAGATAAATAAACATATAGGGGATTTTTTATATCATAAATATTTATTTTTGTGTCATGAGAACTAGGTTTTGATATGCACCTTGGTATGGGAAGTTACTTGAATAATATTGGAAGAAACTTTCTTACTAAGAGAGGTGAATTTTGAAAATTTCCCTTGAAAACATTTCTTGGATATTTTCACCACAATGAATGTGAATCCAATAATATAACTTGTCACCTTTTTAACCAATCAATTACTTTCAAATGTTGAAATTTCACACTTTTTTTGAAGTGTGGGTCAATCAAATCACTCCAATCATCAACAAGTCCTTTTGTGGCCCATTTTAACATGAATGATTTTATTTTATTAATGGTCATCCTCGTGTAGTCTCTGTGGTGGAATTAAAAATCATCAATACAATCCTCTTATAAATACTCTATCGTAGGATGATGAGATACACTTTTATAAATCATTAGAATATTATTCATCACAAAACCTTTACCATTAAAAGTATCCCTTTTGAGATACAAGTGCAAATTGAGTGAAATAAAATTAGTCTCAATGTTTTGTACATCATGAGAGTTCTTAGAGTAGTAGAAACCAATATTGATCACATAATCAATACCTTTTATCTTTATTTCCTTGCACTAGGAGTGAAGGATTCCCAATTCTCTAAATATCTTGATCAATACCAACATATCACATGCATACTTTGGTATCTTGTATGATTTCTTTCAAAACCACTAACTCTAATGTAGGTAAATGTTTGGACATAGATGAAAAAGATTCAATTTTTTATAGGATCTAAAAAATCTTTTGATATCCTTGTTGAGTGTTTCCTTCCATCATCATAATTGAAAATATAGTTTATTCATCATTTTCTCTCTTAAAATGATTTACATTGTCTATGTGAGTGATCTTTGTATGAAAATAATAGATTATTGGAACTATTAGAAAGATGATCTTTTTTAATATCAGTAAAGAAGGGTTAAGGGGATACTACCAGTAAAAATCATTAGTTCAAAATATCATAAAGCCCAGGCCAAGGGTATACCCATTTATTCCCTCAAAGTAACAACAAGTAAAAAATTAACAACATGACAATCAAACTAACAGCCATATACAAAATAGGATCAAAAACAACCAACAAGGATACAAAAATAGCCAAAACAAAATTTATCTTCGTGCTCTGCATCAAAGATGACATTTTGAAGACAAGCCAATTCATACTCTAATTTTTGTAATTAAGTAGATAAAGTATGAGGTCATGTAAAATTCATTGGTATCTTCTAAATTAATTAGAGCATTAGGAATATTTCCATTAATGATATGACACCAGTTGATGCATTGTGAGCCATGAAAAAATAAATTCATAAAATACACCATATAAGGTTTGAATTCCTTGGTAATAGGATCATCCATTACTCTATTGAGGAGGACAATCATGTTTAAAACATCTTCATGAAATTCATCATCTACTAGATTTTTTTGGAAACGTGGAGGGACCTTTATTTTATAATTTTAACTATGAGATAACCAACATGTTCTTAATCTTATTATCTTTTTTGTACCATTTAAATATTGCATTGAAATATCACTTTTATAACCCAAAATTAAGGCCAATGACATTATAGTCAAGTTGGGAAATTCTTTTAACATTGGGTGCTTTGACTTCGTGATTAATATAATCCTTTTGTGCAATCCAAAACAAGGTCAGTACATTATATGGATAATGGGAAACTAGTGACTCTGAATAATACACCATAGATAAAAAAAAATTTCCCATGGATTATGATTAATTTATTCCATTCTCACTTTAAGATCCACTAAGTCCATAAATTCAACATTGTTATCTCCGATATTTGGTAGATTAGTAACAAGAACAAAGATAGGTTTATAACTAGAATATTTGAACTTCACAACTTCAAATAAGTAAAAAAGGCAATATTCAAGTGGTCTAGAGATTGTATAAACTAATGTAAGTGTTGTAGAAGTTATTTTTAGATTGTTTACAAGAAAAAGACTCCAAACACCCTCCAGAGATAAAATAAATAAAATACACCACCTCCCTATGAAATATTATACTCAAAATGTATATGCGTGAGAGAGAAAGTGGTGGTTAAATCTTCATGAGATTTGGATGGGTAAATCATGAGTTATGAACACAAAACAATGTAGAGGGTGTATGGTAAACTAGGGAAAAAAAACATTCCATGGAGAGGAAATAAATCTATTTTAGAGACCAAATGATCTTGTCAAAGGAACCTTATGAATTTTAGAAGCTTGTGTGCCATGTTAAATGGTTTAAGAACTTAATTAGAAGGAGATCCACTTTTTTGGTTCTTGAAGGACTTCTTTGAAGTTCACATGTGCACTTTGAAAAGATTTTGGGATACCATTAAGGCTTGGGTGCATCTTTTTAATCATTTGGTACTATGACTTAATGCATGGTGCACCTTGGAGATATGTTTAGAACTAATTTAATCTTGTGCAAATTCAATTAAGCTTCTAGAAACAATGGGAAATCCCATAAAGAGTATTTAGAATAAGTTATAATGTAAAATAACATGCATAAAGTGTATTAAGAACCAAAAGGTACTCCAAATCTTAGTTGCGAGTCACTTTTTAAACTAAATAAAGTGTGAGGTGCACTTCAAATATGTTTTGAGAAGAACTAAAGTACTTGTGTGATTTGTTTAAGTGATTTTACTACCACAAAAGTTATTGGGCAGGCCTTAGAGGTGCTTTAAGAACTCACTAAAGTGAAAAAAAGGAGCTCTGACACCATTTTAGAACCCATTAAAGGAATTATGTACATTTTGAAAGTATTTTGAGAACTATGAAGTGTAAAACATGCACCCATGAGGAGATTTGTGATGTATTAAAGTGTTTAAGTGATTCCACATTATGTATTTAGTATTGAAAATGGCTTTAAAAAGTTAGATGAAGTTTTGAAATAAATGCAACTCAGACGCTATTATATAGTGCAAGTAGAACTCGAATAGGGTACCAGATGGGCTTCTATCACATTATGGGAACTAAAAAAGTGCAATATTTACTTATAAAGGAAAAATGGAACTCCACATAAGTATAAGGTAAGTTACAATGGGAAATTTAAAGAGATCAAGAATATAAGAACACATATTGAATTCCAACATAAAACATGTCTATGGATTTAAGATAGTATCAAAGTAGAATACATGAGATAAGAATACATACCGAGATTTGTTTTTGAAACATTGATAAAAATTTGGCATTATAACATTATGCCTTATAAATTAATGAATAACCTCACTCCAAGGATTAGGAATAAAATATTTGACATACCCAACTTTAGATTCAATAAATTTCTCCTTACACTTCAGAAAAGTAAAAAATCTCCTCCTACTTATTCCTATTGGTTTTAATAATTTTGATTCCCTCTGTACTCGTATTTGTGACCTAGAATATGTTATCTTTTTCAACAGAGAAAGAGAAACCTCTCAGAATGACCTTCCTGACATTCCAAGACCTAGAAAATTCTAGAGAAAAATGAGGATCATATCCCATAATTATCTCAATAAAACTAGATGAAAACCCCTTTTGGAGGAGTCCCCATAGTGTCAAGAATGTTATCACAGACTCCACTACTAGAGGATCCACTATGAATTTATATCCTCATATTTTAAAACAAAAAATTATTAAACCTATTTCTACCCATTCTACACACATTACTTATTTTTATCAAGACTAAAAATAAAATAAAACCTTAAAATCCTCCTTTGATGGAACTTGTGCCAATCATGGGTATAAAATATCACTTGAACATTATTAATGTGACAAGGGTGATGTGGTATGAATAATTATGGATGAGAGATAATTTTTTCCAGGGTTGACACACTTGAAATTATGATTATTTTTTTCCATTACATAATTCACTAGATTCAAATTATGGAAATTTGTTGCATTATACTTTTAATGTTTTTAATTTAATACCTTCATTTTATGATTAATAATTAAAAATACAAAATATTTACTAAAAATGATAGGATCCATGAAAATGAATCTTAATACTATTGTAGAACTACCTTACTAGCTATTTAACAAACTCCACATGGATGAATCGGTTAGTTGTATTGAGAAGGTCATGGATATTCATTAAATTTTCAAATTATTCATCAAGAAATATATTAGTCATAAACCAGTCCATCACCTTGTCACCTTCTCTATAGACATGGATTATCTAAACATATTCAAAATTTTAATGATAAATAAATCATCATCCACTATATTTTTTATGGTCATACTTGGATAGTTATTCTTTGTCAACAAAGTTATGATGTTAAGAGAATCAACTTATTTTAAAACAAGATAATTTACATTTATTTATCCAATTGAATTCCCCAAATATTATCTTTCATTTTTGTGAGATGATTAGTTTGAACACCTATATTCAATGTATATACAACTAATATATTACCATTGTTGTCTCAAATAACACTACCTCATCATGTCTTTCTAGGGTTACCTTTAGAAGAACCATAAATATTGATATTTTCCTACCTTAAGGGATGGAATATCAATTTAAAAAGTATCCTATCAACCTTTCTTTGATCATTCTTATATGATCTCTCATTATTTAAATTTTGATTAGCTATTATCTCAATTTCTCCCTATATTAATTTATTTTTTTTCCTTTGTTTACACACTGAAAATTATCAATGATAGAACTAACTAACCTGGAGGCCACTCTAGAATTTATTTTAACTTGAAATATATGTAGATTCTCTCCCCCCCCGCCCCCCCCAATTCCTTAGAAAAATTAGGGAAAGATAATTTCTATTTTTTCTTCACACTTTCATTGGAAAAAGGAGTAAACCATTGAAATGTGAAATCCAAAATAGTAGCTGGATGTACCCAAAAAACCTCAAATTTAATGATGATAAATATAATTTTCTGATAGGTAAAATAAATCTCTATAAAAAATTTAACCACTAATTATATATATTTTTCACATAAAACTCATTTATTCGAAATCATGAATCTTTTGTTCTTTCGAATTATCACCTGTGAGAATATTGTTTTGGACAACAAGTCATAAGAAAAAATGATTTTCTAGAGTTAAATCCTTGTCCCAAAAAATATTCTATAGGAAACCATCAATAGTGTATTTCAAGGCTACTTTAGATCTTAGTTTGACACTATAAACCCCATCAGAATATTCATCCCAAAACAATTCATTTTCCATGTCAATTTGAATGATATGATAACTATTTAGGAGAATATTTAACTTGTAAACAAACATTCTTTCTTCCCGATTGGATATTTACAAAGAGATATATTTCCACACTATACCCATGCCATTTTACTCTAAATAGTATGAAAATATTTCTCCCATAACTATTTCCACTACTAAGCTGATTTTCTCACCAGGGATGGAAATGTTTAGGGGAGAATATATAATCTAGGTATAAACCTAGAAAAATGCCTAATGACTAATTTCGACATTCCATTTACAACCTCTCTATAGAATATTTTTACTATCAGTTAAGAAATTTTAGTCGATAATAACCTTTCCACTTTTAAAATATTTAAATATTTAGCTTTGAGAATATGCATCCATTGATTGGACTCTTATAAAACTCTACCTATTTTATCTATAAGATATTTAATCATTAATTTAATTTTATAGATACAAGGCCCTCCATATATTTTTGGAAGTCAAAATATACTAAAATCATTCTATGAATTTCTTTCATACCGGTCAAAAGGAATATCCTTTGCATTTAATCTATTTTATTTGCAGTATAGCTAGGTTTCCTTAAAAGAGACATTAAATGCATTGGGAGTTTTGAAGAGTAGTCTTAATCAACTATAATTGTCTTTCTTGAATAAGCATACTACATTTCCAACCTATTAGTTTATATTGAAACCTATCAATTAGAGGGTTATGAATACAAATAAACATCTTACCAAAAAATATAGGCATACCTAAATATATTGATGGAAGATATTTAATTTGATATCCCATAATTCTAGATATTTTACGTTGTCTACAAAACATGATATTGATGTAAATGAGAGAGATATTTTCCAAATTAATTATCTAACATGATGCATCTATATACTCATTTATTAAGGCCCTCACTTACTTACAATAATTAATAAATCTTCATCCATTATTAATATATCATAAAAAAAAAAATTGACAAGACATTGGATCCACAAGAGAGGTAGGTTTGATGTCATTTTATAGTTCTCCCCTAATAGTGGAAGATAGTATCCAAATCAATATCTTCAACCATTATGATGAAAAATAATGGATATAATGGATCTCTTTGTCATAATCATATTTAATTATAATAAAAAATCCTATAGTTTTTTGGTCATCACAAAAACATAAAAGTGGAGATACAAGTGCTTATCAAATTTATGTCCTTGTCATGAAACCAATTTTTTATAGAACCTTATCAACAAAACTCCATGAAAATATATCATAGGCCTTACTCATGTACAATTTTAAGAGCATACCTTCTTTAATAATCTTATACATAGATTTAATGGTTTCATGAACTTTGATTATGTCATCTTGGATATGTCTTCCTCAAAAAAACCCTCCTTGTCGAGAGGTAAGAGAAATAAGAAACAATTTCAATCTAATAGCCGTAATTTCAAAAAAAAAAAAATTAGAAATGTTACAATGAGTAATAATATTCAAGCAAATAAAATATTTATCCCATTGTATATTACGAAAAATAACCAAAAAGGTATTATTAATCTCTATAATAATCTTATCAAAAGTGAAAAATTCATCATAGCCACTACTACATCATTCTAGATAATTTCCCAAACATGTTTGAAAATGCTACCAGAAGACCATCTAGCCTTGGAGAATTGCCACTATTGATATAAAAAACTAAAAATATCACTTCCTTTATGGTCACATGAAAAAACAAGAGTATGAATATTGTCTTGATTTAAACTAATGGGATAGATCCAAAATTCCCTTCTATACTTAAAGGTTGCAATTATTTATACTAGATAACATGTTTTTTAAGTATAAGACAAGATTTTCCTGAATGATCCCAAATTTTAAACTCACAATACCATTTTCCTTACCAATATCCATGTTTTTATTATAAATTATATGTTTGAGAGTATATTTGTGGAAAAAATTAGTGTTTTATCCCCCATCTTTTAGCCAGAGAACCATTGAATTTTGTCTCCAAATAGGTCCCCTCTTTAGCTATTATAGAATGTAATTCAAAAAATATTTCCTTCTCCTTCTTTAATAGAATATGATCCATTAAAAATAATTTAATATCATTTTCCAATACAGAAATATCCTTTGAAATCCTTTTGTTCAAAGATATTCTTAACAATTTTTGTATTCCATTTCTTAATTTTAATTTTCACAATCTTCAAATTTTGAGAGATTTTGAACATTGTTGTACCTTAAATATCCATGTTACACCATTAAGTTATTATTTCCTCCAATTAATTTTTTTTAATCCATAGTTTCTTAAATATAATTGGAGTTTCATAATTCTTATCTTCCAATTCTAAATTCATCATAAGAGGATTATGATCCGATCTAATTTTAAGAAAACAAGATAAAAAAATTGGTGTGTTCATTTCGACAATCAATAGAAACGAAAAAAAAAATTCTAAAATGAATTGAATCAAATTATATCCCCTTTTCATGTTCTTTCATGTGTAACTATATCCTCGTAACTCCACACCAATACATCCATTATTAGCAATAAACCTTTTCAAATCCTCCATGTTATTTCCATAATCATGGCTTCCTCATTTATTTTCGAATGGTGAGAGAAGAGTATTAAAATATCTGAAAACCATCCATTTAATATTATTTAAATAACTTCTAAAATAATTTAAACCCTCCTAGAGATCCCTTCTCCTAGATTGGGCATTGAGAGCCTAAACATTAGAGAGTATCAACGTAAAATTGTCCTATTTATTTGTTAAAAAATATCTAAATGATGTTTGTTTCTGAAAAAACAAATTGTAACAAAAATATGGGGATCCAAAATAACTAATAATCCTCTTGAATCATTAACAGAGCTAACAGACACCAAAGGTGCTTCAAACCACATCTTATTTTAAATATATATAATATTATCTTCTAAAAGAAATATTTCTTGAATGGATAAAAAACAAGGTTTATGCTTCTTTATAAGATCCCTAATAATCCTTTATTTATTAGGATTATTAAACCCTCTTATATTCTAAGAAATAATTTTTAATTAAAAAACTTGGAAGGGATTTTAGACACATTTATTTCCATAGTTCTCTGGTTACCATTGGAAACTTTTTTTGTTGTTTCTTTTTTTAACCTTTTTGATATTTGTTCTATCCTTCTTAGATTCAGAACTAATATCATCTATTTTTTTAACAGTTCTAGTTAGCCTCACCCATGGTTTCTTTATAGTATCCTTTATATCCATTTCCAAGGGATTCAAGGATAGTATTTTTTACATTTTGTATTGAATAGGGAATTAATTCTTTCACAGTTTGACCTTCATAATCAAAATCCCATGAAGTGGTTTACACTCTTAATATTTGGAAGAGATATTTTTTCCTTTAATTATATTTTAAAATTGAATCAAATAAATAATAGGAATTTAAATACTTAACTTTGGATATTATCTCTCCTTCTTTCACCTTTTATTGAATTTTTTTTGTAACCTTTGGAATCACCATATTCTTATCTCCATTTATCGTCTTTTTTAATTTATCTTCTAAATCCATATGTTTCTATTATTCACATTTCCCATCCTCATGCTTTCCTTCCTATTCTCCATTATGATCCTATATAAAAAATGAATTTTATCTTCTTATATCCTCCATGCCTTATTAGAGTAAAACTTATCATCCATCTCTACTTCATTACGATAGGAATATCTTATTCCTTTTATTTAGGAGCTTAAGTTTCAATGTTGATATTAGATTTATTTTTTCTATTTTTTATTCACTTTACATGATATAACCAGATGTTATAACTCATTAAATTTTGGCAAACCAAAGGATTATTTCAGATTTTATAGTTTAGATCCATTATTTAAACTTAGAATAAAGATTGATACAATATAATAAAAATTTATCCTTATAAGTATTGACACAAAATATTACATATATAAGAATTTTTTAGATTTAGTGACTACATAAAATTTGGTAAGTTATCCAAATATATATTTTATCCTAATCATGATTTTCTATTCCAATATTCTAGTGGGATCCCATTATATCTCACATATATAAGTAAAATATTTATATATTCTTTATCATGATAAAAACTTGGAATCCGTTTTCTTAAAAAGAGCCATATTTACCCTAAAACCCGAGATCATCCCACCAATATTTGAGTGTATTATTCTTGATTTTAAAAATATATAAACAAACCTTTAACCATGGTTGATATCTCCAGATGTATTTTCTAACTTCATTTCCTATCTTCCCATTTTCTAAAAAATGTCTATATTAGGTTTTGTTTCATGAAACCTACCTATCAAGCCATATTCTATTCTATAAAAAGATTGATTCACCATCTGTTATAAAATATTAAGATGGACCACATCTTCTACATATATGGGTTCAAGTGAAAGGATGATTTGTATCTAAATCATTTTCTTAACTTGCACTCTATTAAATCACCTCCTTTGAATATATAAATCTCAATATACATAAAATTTACAAAAAGGAACACTTGGGTTTTATGGGACACATTGTATACACCCATGTTACATAGTGTAATATTTAAAAATACCCAATAATGATAATGAGAAATTCTAAAACATGAAAATATGTTTCTAATTTCTCAAACCAATCTCCCGCATTTCCACTTTCTTATTTTTCTTATTTTTCTCAAACTTATCTCTTTCTATCCCACTTCGCATGCTAAGAAGAAATAGTTTTGTATTCCCCCTCTTTTATGTCCCCTTGTACATTTGTGACAAAAAAAATTGTTATCATTAGACTACTACCACAACGGTTCTCACCCACACTGTGATTGTCGTAATCCATGCTGCAGTGGTTCCATTCTATGCCATATTGGTTTTTTCCCCCACTACGGAGGTTTATTTTTCCTTACTGAAAAATTTAGTCACCTCTATGATAGAATCGCCTCCTACAAGTACTGGTGGTTGTATCAAATATTTCATATATTCTTCTTCTTGTCACATAGATGTTATTTTGAAGTTTATTCTTAAATGAAAAACATTTTTAACCTCATTTTGGCCTTATTCCACTTATCTAACCCCCCACATCACTTCAGTTCACTCCCTCATGATATAATTTTAACTATAGATCAATTTTTGATCTATAATTAAGGTTAAGATTGATTAAAAGCTTCTCTTTTAAGAAAATTTCTATGATTA